>CM046429.1:38285830-38290830 GCA_025506505.1 Flaveria sonorensis | reverse complement strand
TCATCATCATCATCATCATCATCATCATCATCATCGTCATCCTCATCATCATCCTCATCATCATCATCATCATCAGTCAGTTTTGGGTCAGCTCAGGTTCGACGCGCGACACGCGCACAACATTTGTATATTACTTATACACTCCAACATACTATATAATAATAATAGTGTTTTGAGATTTAAGATATAATTAATTATAGGTGTTTGATCATTCATTGTTCGCGTCTTTAGAAGCCTTTTGTTCACTTTTATTCGTCTCTGTTCAAGGTGAGTTTCACGACCCCTTTTAGATTTCAACTATTTATAAATTTTAGGGGGAAAATTATGCTCACCCTTTTTATGCTGTGAACTCATTTACATTTTTTGGGACTATTATGTTTACTATTGGTATGTTGATATCTAGTATATGCATGAGTTGTCTGTGTGGTTCTTTATTCACAACTATTTAACTCTGGTGTTGGAGCTGATGGACAGGTATTGATAGTACTATTGGGTTAACACCCCCACCCTTATTTCTTAGTATACTCATTGGGTTTGACAGTGGCCATCACAGACAAGATCTGTGTGTACATCATAGGTTTAGTGGTAAGGCTTATGTTTACATGTGATATTGTTCCTTATAATTTTATGCACTTATGTCCTACCAAACTATTACACAGCATCAAGTTTTGTTTATTATTTAAACCTACAAACTTACCAACAATATATTAACCTTTTGAGCATATCTTTTCAGGTAACAACCATTGAGGATAGCTAGGGATCCTGCCTTAGCGATGACCATAAGAAATGCATTTTAGACTTTCTTGGGCGTTTCTGATAATTATGTTTCGTTTTGGACTATCTTAGTTGCTCATGTATTCGTACTTGTTCCCAGGTTGTGGGATTCATATTTATTTTGTTGATGACTATGTTTTGTCATGGAATTGACTAACTGCGACACGAGTCTCCGTTTGTGTCGGGGGACGCCATGACACGTTGGTTTTCCTCATTTAATGCATCTCTATTAATGATCAATGTGTTATGACGATCCCGTCCATTACATCCTCGTGTTTCCGCTATAAGTGGGGGTGTGACAGAATGGTATCAAAGCCATTGGTTATAGAGAATTAGGTGTATCACTCGACCTAGACTATAACCCAGGACCTTTATGTAGAGTACATACTAGGGTTTGTGTGCATTTGCTATTGCATGTATGTTCCTCCCTTTTCTGTTTATCCGTTACTTTATTATTTGGGCTATTTTTTACCTGAGGAAAAATGCTTATACTTTTTCCTTATAGGATGTATTCTACTGGTTCTTCCGTTCCCCCTACTATCATTGTGATTTCTACTGACTCAGAGAGTGAGGAAGTGTCACCTGGCCCATCAAAGCAAGTGAGACTAGTAGTAGCTGTGCGAGGGCGTAGGGCGATGACGAGGTCTATGACGAGGTGCTTTAGACCCTATGGACTTGGAGCACCCAGAAGAGCCTATTCTGTGAAAAGAACCTTCCCTCACCCAGGGAATGTTGTACCACCTCAAGGAGTTATCAAGTACATTTTTTAGTCACCATCTGATTCTCCTAGATCTGTCAGCAGTCGTAAGAGTCGTGTGGGACCTATACAGGAGAGGGCTACGCATCCACCGAATATTCATGACGATGGTGGCAATTCGCCCACCCCTCTAGCCCTAAAGGGCAAGAGAGAGTTTGTCGTCGCATGACAGGAGGACTTGTCATTTCTCGCTCATGGAATAATAAGAAGGATTGAACTGGGAATGCTTCATGCTATCACTGACTATCCCTTATTTTTATTATTTTACTTTTGAGTACTTTTGACGTGAGACTATCCGGATTAGTGCATTTGAATTTGGACTTTGTTATTTGGAATATTATGGACATTATGGATTAATATTATTAAAGTTACTCTATTATGGATTTTAGATGCGTGAGTTGGACAAATAAATCCCATAATATGATTGCTTATTTCTTGAAATAATTCATAGTCTTAATACTAACATTACTAATGGATATAATTGTTTACGAACTGTCTTATACTTAGAACATGTCGCCCAGAAGAATCACCCGTAGTAACACTCATGGTGGTGCTGCCCCAAGAGGCAGAGGTAGAGGTAGAGGTGCTAGTGGTAGAGGTGAAGCACCTGGTGGAGGAAATGAAGGTGGTCCAGCTGGTAACAACCATTAAGCTGGAAATCCTGAGATAGCTGCTATGATTGCCTAGCAGTTAGTTGCGCTCATCCCGACCATAGTGGCACAAGTAAGTGATACCATCATGAACCATGACAATGGGGCTGGCAACAATGATAATGGAAATAACGTTAAGAATGGTGGTGATGAAGAGAATGGTGAGAATGGGTATGAAGGGGAGAATGGCAATAACAATGAAGAAGGAGGTGGATTGGGTAACAGAATTGGTAATGGGAACGCGAATGGTAATGGTGGTGGTCTAGGCAACAGAAATGGAACAGACCGGAAAATGGTAATGCTAATGGAGGTGGAAATGGGAACATGTATGGTGATGGAGGAAGAAGGAGAGGGTGTACTTACAAGGAATTTGTGGCTTATAAGCCTAAGGAATTTGATGGCAAAGGTGGAGCAATAGCGTTGACTAGATGGCTTGAAAAGATGGAAGCAGTGATCGACATTAGTGAGTGCCTGGATAGCCAGAAGATCAAGTATGCTATATGTTCACAGTAAGGAAAGGCATCGACTTGGTGGAATACTCAAGTTCAAGCAAGAGGTAGTGAGGAAACGATGCAAATGACTTGGGATAAATTTAAGGCTTTAATCATTGAGGAGTATTGTCCTAATAATGAAATGTAAAAGTTGGAGCATGATTTTTAGAATAATACTATGGTAAAAGCTGGGCACGCGGCATACACGGATCGATTTCATGAACTGGCTAGGCTTGTTCCGCATTTGGTCACCCCAGAATCAAAGAGAATCGAAAGATACACCTGGGGATTGGCTCCTCAAATCCGGGCCATGGTAACCGTAGCCGCTCCTCCTACAATCCAAAGTGCGATTCTGAAAGCCGGTACTTTGACTGATGAAATGGTAAGCACTGGAGTATTGGGAAAAGGAGGAGAGAAGAGGAAAGATACATGGGAGACAAGTAGACAGGGAGCTGGGAATTTTAATAAGAAAGTGAAGGTGACGAGAAATTTTGTGGCGGTGAATCAAGGAAGGAAAGAATATGTTGATATGTTGGGCCACACCCCAAGTGCAATAAGTGTAATTTTCATCATCCGCAAGCGCGCTGTGCCGGGTGTGCATGAACTGTAGGCGCCCAGGACATTTTGCAAGGGATTGTAGGGTGGTGCCTAACTTGGTTGCACCGATAAATGTAGTTAATCCTGCGGGAAATGTCAGGGTTTGTTATGAGTGTGGAAGCCCTGATCATTATCGAAATGTATGCCCTAGGCTGAACTGGGCATCGGGTCAACATGGAAATAATCAAAATCAAGTGATGGCGATAGCCAGTGATCAAGGTCACATGAATCAAGGGAATGCTGCCCGAGGACGTGCGTTCGTGAATGGAGCAAATGACGCTCATCAGGACCCGAATATTGTTACGGGTACGTACCTTCTCAATAATCATTTCGCATCCGTATTATTTGATACCAGGGCAGATAATAGCTTTGTTTCCTGTGAATTTGTACCTCTGCTTGGTTTGAACCCTAGTTGTCTAGAGACTAGTTACTTCGTAGAAATTGCTAATGGTAAGTTTGTGAAAGCTAATGAGATACTTAGAGGGTACACGATAACATTAGAGGACCATGATTTTAATATAGATGTGATACCTTTTGAATTGGGAAGCTTCGACATAGTAGTGGGAATGGATTAGTTATCGAAATGTGGAGCCAAAATTGTTTGCCGAGAAAAAGTGGTGCGAATCCCTATGTCTAACGATGATGTGCTGAGGATACAAGGAGAACGACCAGGAACGAACCTAACACTTATCTCCTATATGAATACTCATCGCGTTTTTAGCACATGTAGTGGAAAAGAAAATAGAGGAAGGGAAACTGGAGGATATTCTGGTGGTGCGAGACTTTCCGGAAATATTTCCTTACTATCTGTTCGGCTTGCCTCCCCCTCAACAGGTTGAATTTCGTATAGATTTGATTCCTGGAGCAACATCCGTAGCAAAGACGCCATATCGATTAGCACCATCAGAAATGCAAGAACTATCGAGCCAATTGCAGGAATTATTGGATAAGAGTTTTATCTGACCCAGCCATTCACCATGGGGAGCACCAATATTATTCGTTAAGAAGAAAGATGGATCATTCCGAATGTGCATCGATTATCGGGAGCTGAATAAGTTGACCGTGAAGAATTGATATCCTCTCTTTAGAATCGATGGTCTATTCGACTAATTACAGGGAGCTTCTTATTTCTCTAAGATCGATCTTCGATCAGACTGTCATCAATTGAGGGTTCATGAGGATGACATACCAAAAACAACGTTTAGAAGTCGATATGGACACTACGAGTTCTTAGTCATGCCGTTTGGACTGACCAACGCTCCAGCAGTGTTTATGGATTTGATGAACTGGGTTTGTAAACCCTATCTGGATAAGTTTGTAATCATGTTTATAGACGATATTCTTATCTACTCTGGAACGAAGGAAGACCATGATCAGCATCTATGAGCGATACTGGAGCTATTAAAGGGAGAGAAACTTTATGCCAAGTTCTCGAAGTGTGAATTTTGGTTACGAGAGGTGAAGTTTTTAGGACACGTGGTTAATGAGAATGGAATCCACGTTGATCCTAGAAAGATTGAAGCGGTTAAAAAGTGGGATACCCCTACGACACCTTCGGAGATACGACAATTTTTGGGGTTGGCTGGCTACTATTGTCGATTCATTGCAAATTTCTCCAAAATTGCTCAACTGTTGATAATGTTAACACAGAAAGATAAGAACTTTCATTACAGTCATAAGCAAGAAGAGGCCTTTCGGATGTTGAAGGAAAGATTGTGCAATGCACCAGTA
>CM046429.1:37988330-38280830 GCA_025506505.1 Flaveria sonorensis | reverse complement strand
ATGCTTCATTCATTACCAGAAAACTAGACACAGACTGTGTCCATGTTTAAAAATACTATTGATCTAAAAGCAATAGGACTAGATACACTAGTAGCTAAGGTAGAAGCGTTGGAGCTAGATGAAAAGATGAGAAACAAAAGTGTGAAAACACCTATAGCTCCTTATCAATTCAAAGAGCTGAAGAATACTGGGAGTGCATTCATCTGCAATGAAGGTGAAAGCAACTCAAGTGATGAAAGTGAACCGGAAGAAGAAACAAGTTTCTATGCAGCAAAGCCTTCAAAATCAAGATCTCAAAGAAAGCAGAACAAAAAGGAAAAAGGCAAGGCTGAAGAATCCAAAAGCAAGAAGATCATCAATCAAGCGGAACCAATTACGGTGGTTCTAGAATCTGAAGAACAGAAAGCCTCCTTTGCAGCTTTCAGTTCATGTTTTCAGGCATATCTAGGAAGCACCTTGACTCTTGCTCATTTTTGTCAACAAGATCTAGAAGAACTTCATCTTAATGAAGTAGAAGAGATGGATCTGCAATGGCAAATGGCAATGATTGCCTATAGAGCCAAGATGTATATGAAAAGAAGCAAAGGACTTTATGTTGGAAGCAGAACAACAAAACTTGGGGTAGATAAGTCCAAAGTAAGATGCTTTCAATGCAATTTGTTTGGACACTTTTCAAGGGATTGTAATAACAACCAATAGCAAACAACTGACTCAAGACAGCCCAGTCAAAGGAGTTTCACACACCCACAACTAACCAATGCATCCCCAACAAACAATACAACAGGTACCTCGAACACTAAAGAAACTGGTTTGATTATTTTGCAGGATGGTACTTGTGATTGGAGCATGTATGAGAAGGAAGTGCTTGCTAAAAATCAAGCTTTAATGGCCAACATGGAAAACAAAGTGCCTCCAATGGCCACTGAGGTAAGTCAAAGGTTGTGCTCTCCTACTTGCATAGATGAAGTAGAAAGATATAGATCTCATGCTCAACAATTGGCTGATAAAGTAAAAGAAACCTTACTTCTAAATGAATCTCATGTAAGAGAACATAAACTTTATCAAGTTAAAATTAATTCTTTACAAAAGGATTTAGATAAACTTGTGTCTGAAAGTTACAATCTAAAAGCACAAGTTGAGCATCTGACTACATCTTTAACCAAATCTATGTCAGAGCATGCATCTACTGAGGTGAAACTGCAGAAATTCCAATTGTCATCAGAACAGTATGACAAATTGTTAAACTCTCATATTGAGTCTAAGAACAAATCAGGATTGGGATTTCATACAGTTGCACCACCAGTTAACAACAATTACATTCCTTTACCTGGGTCAATGACCAACAGTTTAACTAATCACTTTGTATCCAGTAACAAACCTGAGACATCAGATAAACATGATTTGTCTGAGTCATCTGAATCTAATTCATCTAAATCAGAATCAGGATTGTCAGAATTTGATTATGACAACTGTGATGACTTAGATGAAGAGGAAGAGACTAATAATGCTAAGTTGGGTAAAGGTAAAATTGTGTCAAATAAATACTCAATACCAAAGGTCTTAAATGAACTTAAACTACCCTATCCACCAAAACAAAGAAATCTTCTAAAGACAATCCACACAAGAATTGAGCAATTAAATGAAGGCATACATGCATTCAATATATTAAATAAAGAAAAGTCAGCAAAAAGAGGATCAGGAGAAAAGAACATAACTTCCGCAGATCATCTGCAGAAGAAATCAGAACAGCACAAAAAGGTCACAAAAGATGCTACACAAGAACCTTTTGATATCATGTCTGGAAGAGGAAAAGAGACATCAGCAGATAAAATTGATAAGGAATTAAAGAAGCAAAAACTAATGAGCAAGAAGAAGGCAAAGAAAAGGAATGAATCTGACAGTAAAGATGAAGTTTACTGTAAATGGTGTGACATGCACAACCACAGCACAGAAGAATGCTACTTCAGCAGCTATTGCTCAATATGCAACATGAACAACACATGACTTCAGATTGTTACTTCAACAAATATTATGCAATATGCAACAAAAGCAACCATACTACAAAGGAATGCTACTTTAACAAGAAGAACAAAACAAAGATCATCTAGACAAAGAAAGTAGATACCTCTGAGTCAGACCCACAATCTTCTAAAGATGATAGAGATTCAAACCAAAAGAAACAACAACAAAAATAGAAAGTTACTAAGAAAAATAACAAAGTTGCTGAGGTGAAATTAAAGAATAAGAAGGAGAAATCACAAGTGCAAAAGAACGCACCACATAAAAAGGTAGCATTTGAGGAAGAAAACTTCTTTGATCACTTTGACAAAGGCAATGATGTGCCTAAGTCCAAAGCAAAGGATGCAGAAACATTTTCTGGCAATTCATTATCATCCATATCAAAGAAGAAGTCTCAAACAAAATTGACTAACCAAGTCAGTATGAATCAAGAAGACATCACCTCAACCTTATCAACTATTACATCCTCACCCCAAACTAAACATAATGAATTAATTGACTGTGCCGCTAATCTAGAAACTTCAAGTCTTATTCATGAGAAAGTTGATACATTAGATAACAATGTCAAGCCCAAGACCAGCAAGGCTTGGGCTCCTAAGTCTAACTAAATTCATTTTTGTTTACAGGAACATCCAAGGAGGGCTGACAACAAGTGGTATATTGACAGTAGCTGTTCCAGACATATGATAGGAGACTGCACCCTCCTGCGGGACTTCAAACATAAGAATGCTTCATATGTAGCATTTGGTGGGGATAAGAAGGGATGTAAAATTACTGGTGAAGGAATGGTAACTAATGGAGTTTTAAAGTTTGAAAAGTTAACTTTTGTGAAAACTTACAGTTTAACTTACTAAGTGTATCACAAATCTGTGACCAACACTACACTACCTTCTTTGATAACTCTGATTGCTACATTCTTAAGCCAGGATTCAAAATTCCAGAAGACTGGATCCTTCTTAAAGCACCAAGAAAAGGTAACACCTATGTGTTGGATATGAACAACACAGCACTAACAAGCAAAGAAACCTGCCTGATCTCTAAGTCATCAGAAGATGAAGCACAACTCTGGCACAGAAGGATGGCTCATTCCAACATGAAGAACATGAATAAATTGGTGAAAAATGACTTAGTCATTGGTGTTCCAAAGAAAGAATTTTACTGTTCTACTCACTGTTTATCATGCTATAAAGGCAAACAACATAAAGTATCATATAAGTCAAAAACAATTAACACAAACTCAACACCACTAAAGTTACTGCACATGGATCTTTTTGGTCCAACCAATGTGTTAAGCATTGGCAAAAGGCAGTACTGTTTGGTGATTGTTGATGATTTCACTAGATTTACTTGGGTATTTTTCTTAAAACAAAAAAGTGAAACATCAGAAATTTTAATGGAGTTCATCACTAAGATAGAAAATCAACTTGATCTAAGAATCAAGATACTAAGAAGTGATAATGGAACTGAATTTGTTATGTATGTCTTAGACTCTTTTTGCAGGAATAAAGGCATAGCTAGGCAATTTAGTGCCCCAAGAACTCCACAACATAATGGAGTTGCTGAAAGAAGAAATAGAACTCTAATTGAAGCAGCAAGAACAATGCTAGCTGACTCACATCTGCCAATAACATTTTGGGCAGAAGCAGTGAACACAGCCTGCACTGTTCAAAAAAGAACTTTGATTGTCAAAGAACATAACAAAACACCCTATGAACTTCTGTATAAAAGAAAACCTTTTATAGGATATCTTAAAGCTTTTGGGTGTCATATATCTGTATTAAACACAAAAGAACAGTTAGGAAAATTTACTGAAAAAGCCTATGATGGTTTCTTTGTTGGTTACTCATCAACATCTAAATCATATAGAGTCTACATTACACATGATAACATAGTGGAAGAAACTCCTAATGTATCCTTTGATTAACCCTTATTCCCACAGTCTATGAAAGGATCATCTTGGCTATTTAATATAGATGCATTAACTAACTCATTTAACTCTGGTTATCTTAATGTGATAGGTGCTGCAGATACATGTTACCCCTATGTTCCTCCAAATATGGGTGTACCATTGACAGCTGATCCACCAAGAGTCATTACTCTAGAAAACCAAAGTGATAATGATCCTAGTACATTACACAAAAACACAAAGATGGTTCAGATGTTTTTACTCCATGCACATTAGCAACAATACCCTCTACTTCCATAGATGTCTCTACTTCCATAGATGTCTCTACTTCTATAGATGTCCCTACTGCAGATGTTGAACGGAGTCCCCCCAAAAATCAAACCATATCAGAAAATCATCCCACACCATTGTCACACACAGATATGCCTTGGACAGAGACCATAGCTGATCAAGTACCTGCTACGAAAGACATGTCCACTACCCCGGATGACATACATGTTCCTGCGGAAGCTCAGTCAGCTGCACCAGAAAATGAGATGAACTATTTTGTTGACTCTCCATCACAACTACCCTCATCTCCAACAACCAACATCACAAACTTGGATTCATCCATCCAAGTTAATGATGTACCAACACTTAGAACGCATAAGTATCACCCAATTGATAACATGATAGGTGACCTCAACAGCAGAACTACCAGAAGACAAGGGGGAGCTGCAAACACTTGTCTATTCTCCTGCTTTCTATCTCAAGTAGTTCCACCCAACATAACAGAAGCCTTGAAAGACAACAGCTGGATTGAAGCAATGCAAGAAGAACTTCAACAATTCAGGAAACAAAAGGTGTGGAATCTAGTTGATCTCCCTGAAGGCCAATATCCTATTGGCACAAGGTAGTTATTCAAAAACAAGCTAGATGATAGGGGAATAATAATCAGAAACAAAGCAAGGCTAATTGCTCAAGGCTACACACAAGAGGAAGGCATAGACTATGATGAAGTCTTTGCAACAGTTGCAAGGATTGAGGCAATTAGAGTGTTCTTGGCATATGCATCATATAAGAAGTTCACAGTTTATCAAATGGATGTAAAGTGTGCCTTCTTATATGGTAAGATTGATGATGAGGTCTATGTATCTCAACCACCAGGCTTTGAAGATCCTGATTACCCTCATAGGGTGTACAAGCTTGACAAAGCTTTATATGGACTTCATCAAGCACCAAGAAAATGGTATGAAACACTATCCAAGTTTCTTCTAAAACATGGATACAAGAGAGGAACAATTGACCAGACACTCTTCCTCAAACATGATCACCAAGACCTCTTAGTTGCTCAAATATATATTGATGACATCATATTTGAATCAACAAACAAGAGACTTTGTAAAGAGTTTGAAGCCTTAATGCAATCTGAGTTTCAGATGAGTTCAATGGGAGAATTAACTTTCTTCATAGGATTACAAGTTCATCAAAAAACAGATGGAATCTTCATCAATCAAGAAAAGTATATCCTTCAAACATTAAAGAAATATAACCTTGCAGACTATACATCATGCAAAACACCAGCATCTACTATAGATAAAATTGTACCAGATCCAACAGGGAAGTCTATTGATCAAAGATTATATAGATCTATGATAGGATCCTTTATGTACTTAACTGCTAGTAGACCTGACATAATGTTTGATGTGTGTGTGTGTGTGCTAGGTATCAAGCAGATCCAAAAGAGTCTCATTTGAATGCAGTAAAGAGAATATTCAGATACCTCAAAGGGAAACCATCACTTGGACTATGGTATCCTAAAGAAGGAGACTTCAAGCTTTACTCCTATTCAGACAGTGACTACGGAGGATGCAACAACAATAGAAAGTCAACAACAGGAGGATATCAATTCATAGGTCCAAGACTTGTGTCTTGGCAGTGCAAAGAGCAAACAAATGTTTCAGTATCCACAGCAGAGGTTGAATACATAGCTACTTTAGCAGGCTGCTCCCAAGTGCTATGGTTACAAAATCAATTACTTGATTATGGTTACAATTTTCTCCATACACCAATATATATAGACAACTCAACTGCTATGTTTATTACTGCTAATCCAGTCCAACATAGTAAAACTAAGCATATAGAAATCAGATACCATTTTCTAAGAGATTGCTTAGAAAAGGGACTAATTATGTTGATAAAAGTAGATACAACAAATCAACTTGCTGATTTATTCACTAAGACCTTTGACGCAGTAAGATTTAAGTACTTAATTGAATCCTTAGGCATGATCAACTTAGAATAAGTTCAAAACATTAACAACATGTATATAGGCTTATTAACTGTGATCATATGAGGATACAACATAAACTTATGTGTAAGGATTTTGATAACCTACGGATATGATAGTATGCTATAAACATGACATATATCCTGCCTGCACCCAATCAACTATCTACTGATCTGATGTGTTGAATATGTGAATAGGTTCATCTTGAGTGGAATATAAGTTATGTCATGATTAACATAAAGCCAAGATGACTTAGTATGGACAAGTCACTGTGAGGAGTTGACAAGTAAGTCTCATCACAAAGTACACAACTCATCACTCATACATACTTACTATGTTGTAACACCTTATAAACTCTATCTTTGCATATCATGACCCTCTGTTTTGCGTGAGCAAAGACCTGGGTCAAAGGCCACCTCTGTTTTATGTAAATAAAGACCTGGTGACCTGATGCTGATCATTAAAAGTTCCAAAAGGAACTGCTCTCAAAAGAATCCTAAAGGATCAACTACATAGTATTACAAGAGCATACATAAAAGGCATTAATAAGACCTCAAAGAAATCTTAAGATAGACCTTATAATCTACGAAACATGGTCTGTGTGATAAATGATGAATTGATCACAATGATAACTGATGCATTCCCAACCTTAACGGCGAAAACGTCGAGATGTGAGGGTTAAGATTGTTCACAGCCACATAACACTACCATAAATTGTAAATATAAAAATTCAATAGTTGAAATAAACCTTACAACCAAATGTCTCAACATACAAAGATAAACAAAGTTCAACTTTCAAGTCTCAAGTTATTTTATTTATTTTTTTCTAGGTCCAAATCCTAGGTGTAGGCATGCTTCAAAATAATCATCAACCTTGTGCATTTCCTGAAACATGTTAAAAATAAAAGGGTAAACTTTAAAAGTTGGTGAGTTTCCATGGGTTAAGCATATATATATATATATATAAAAGTTTACAAGTAGCAATTCATGTCAATGGTTACGAAATAAGCAAGTTTATAGATAACATATAGCTACAATCAAACCTTGACCAAGAATATCATTTACAAGTTTAACGATTAGCTAAGTGTACTTGGTTCCCATAGTGCTCAAGAATACGACACTAGGAGCCGGCAATAACCTCGGCTTTAGCACCAAATAGGCTTGTCAGGCCCATAGATCTATGACGTCGCCAGGCTAGCAATAGTTAATGATTGTCAACATATAATATTCATCATATAAAGCTCACCATATTACAAATAACCATGACAAAGTTCATAAATGAATTGCTCGTGCATTTACAAGTATCAAGATGTTTACAAGTGCAAGTTCATAAAGTTAACATGTTTCACCCCAAAAAGTGTGAAATAAAGTAAAAAGGGGCATGGAAAACTCACATGATATAAGCTGGTGTTGAAGGTAATAACAAGAAAATAAATGGTGCTCCAACGATTCCTTTTACAAGATACCTAAACGTATATGTTCCAGGATATGTTTAACGATTCATACGTAAACTAGGGTTTTAAGTGGAGTTCGGGGTTTTTACAAATAAGGTTAACTATGAAAATCATATATATATTTTAATCCAATACAATTTAGGTAATTTAATATGGAGAGGAAATAAAATCATTTATAATAATTTGTAAAGTTTAATTATAAAATATAAATAATTTTTATAATTATCATGATTAAACTATTATTAAAGGTAACATGTTGACCAATAATATTTTAGTAATTTAAACTATTATTTAAAGTTTATTTTTATAAAAATAAACTAAGTATAACATTTGTTTAAAATATTTTATAAAAATATTAAAGTATTTAAAGTAATAATTTACATAAATATTTAGGTGACTTGAAAAATAAATAAAGTTTTCAGAACTGATTTTTATAATTTTTAGAAATCTTCTATAATTTTTTTAAAGGCTGAAAAGCCCTAAAAAAAATAGTTGAGGGTGCCCGGGTTCGAACCCGAGACCCCAAGGTTGACAGGGGGTGCGGTTACCGTTAGGCTGGGCGCCTATGCCTGCCAAGAAAATGGTTTCTAATTGTTAAAAGCATTAACTACTCGAAACCCCCAAATCCCATGAACCCTAACTTCGGATTTCATCAAATTGATCGATAATTCGTATGTTTCGGCCGAATTAAACTTAGGGCTTTTGTTTGTAATGATCATACGACCATGATAATATGTATACATACCCGGATCAAAGTCGAATCGATGGTGAGCAAGACGAAGAACAAGTCGCGGCTATGTCGAGATTGGTTCAGGTTGCAAATGATGTTAATAATCAAATTCGTTGCACAGATAGCTTCTACTGGTCTCGGTGATTGAAAGCCCTTTATCAATTTTAATTAAGAATGACTGGAGATGCAAGAACACTAATGTTGCAGGTCGCGATGAAGGGGATGATCGAATGTGATGTTCGTGTGAGTTTCAGGTGAAATTGAGATTGATGGCAGCTTAGGATTAGTTAAACGTTCGATTATGACACATTTAATTTGATTATTATTGAGTTTTAATGTTTGAACGGCTCTATGATTAAAAGCTTCGGTTATTCAAACCGATTGGGTTCATAACCGACGTCTAAACGCAATTAAGGTGCGTGTTCAAGTTCGAAACGGTTCCGCGACTGTAATGGTGTGGTTTAATTGAGTTAAATTCGGGTATATCGACCGATTTGGGGGTGGCCGGAGCTCGGCCGGAGCTCCCACCGGAAAATCGGGTGTTTGGGGGTTGGGTTTTACAATTTACACCTTTGGTCCCTGAGGTTTTAATATTACACCTTTTAATCCAAAGTTTTATTTCTAGTTTAAACTAAATTACAGCTTTAGTCCCTGTAGTTTACATATTATTATTTTAAATACAAAACTTCTATTTTAAGTTTGTAAATTGTCTTAAAGACCCCTAACTTAATTAAACTTTAAGTTTTAAACTTGTTAATTATTTAACTCTTATAAATTATTATTTCTATTATTATTATTATTATTTTTATCTTATTTTAACTATTATTATTATGTTTTATTATATTAAAACAAATTATTAACCCATAAATTAATGAATTAATGCATCATAAAAGAAACATTCATAAACAACCCATATAGTCTCTTAAATGACATAAATGGTCCTTACCAGAACATAACAAGGTTAACTATCAATTAACGAAAACACGAAAGGTTACAGTTTCCCCAACTTTTAAGAATTTCGTCCCGAAATTAAGATTGAACTAGACGAACAAATACGGGTATTTCATCTTCATATGCTCCTCACGCTCCCAAGTAAACTCAGGTCCACGCTTATTTTCCCAACGAACCTTGACGATTGGGGTAGTAGTGGTCCTAGTCTTCTTCATAATGCGGTCCATGACTTCAACGGGTTTCTCCACAAAATGTAATGACTCGTCGATCTGGATGTCATCTAATGGGACATACAGACTTTCATCAGCCAAACATTTTCTCAAATTTGAGACATGGAAAACAGGATGAACCCCGCTAAGATCGGAAGGTAGTTCCAGTTTATAAGCCACTTTCCCAATCCTTTTCAGGATCTTGAAAGGTCCTACAAATCGTGGAGCTAATTTACCCTTCTTCCCAAAACGAACGACTCCCTTCCATGGTGAGACTTTAAGAAGAACCATGTCCCCAATTTGAAATTCCAACGGCTTGCGTCGTTTATCGGCATAACTTTTTTGTCGACTTCTAGCCACTTCAAGGTTCTTGCGAATCATGGAAACTTTATCGGTTGTTTCTTGTATGAGCTCAGGACCAGTGATGAAATTTTCACCAATGTCAGTCCAGCAGATCGGGGAACGACATTTACGACCATAAAGTGCTTCAAAAGGTGCCATTTTGATACTCGAGTGGTAACTATTATTATATGAAAATTCCGCGAGAGGTAAATGCGTATCCCAGTCACCACCAAAGTCAAGGACACAAAGACGTAGCAAATCCTCTAGGGTTTGAATAGTTCGCTCGGTTTGACCGTCCGTTTGAGGATGGTAAGCCGTGCTTAAATCCAGTTGTGTACCCAAAAGTTCTTGCATAGACGACCAAAAGTGCGAAGTGAAACGAGCGTCGCGGTCGGATATGATATGCAAAGGTACGCCATGACGACTCACAATCTCATCAATGTATATACGAGCTAACTTTGACGTTTTGTAGGTGTCCCGTATGGGTATGAAATGTGCCGACTTGGTCAATCGGTCAACAATCACCCATATGCTATCATGACCACGAGAGGTACGAGGTAGTTTGGTTATGAAGTCCATGGATATGTGTTCCCATTTCCACATGGGAATCTCGGGTTGTTCAAGTAATCCACTAGGACGTTGATGTTCAGCTTTAACCTTTGTACACGTAAGACACTTAGCTACGTAAGTTGCTATGTCTTTCTTCATTCCAGGCCACCAGTATTGACCGCGCAGATCCATATACATCTTATCGGAACCAGGATGAATTGAGTAACGAGTTTGATGAGCTTCATTCATGATGAAGGTACGAAGATTATCACAGTTTGGAACCCAAATTCGATTCAAGAAGTACATCAACCCGTTTGGTTTCGTTTCTAGTTGAACTCGAAGATTGTACTCCAATTCCTCTCCCATTTTCCCTCCTTCTTGAACCGCTTGTTGAGCCTCCATGATACAAGTCTCGATGTCATTCTCAATCCTCAAATTTTGTAGCAGCACCGTAGTCTCATTAACATCCAGACGAATCTCAGTATCAAATTCTCCCAAGATATCAAACCATTGTCGTCGCTCGCGAATTTCTTGAAACGAGATCATCTTATTATGAATCTTACGACTTAGTGCATCGGCTACGACATTTGCCTTTCCAGGATGGTAACGAATGTCACAATCATAATCACTAATCAACTCAACCCAACGTCGTTGTCTCATGTTGAGATCCTTTTGATTGAAGACGTGTTGTAGGCTTTTGTGATCGGTGTAGACTATACATTGCGTCCCATAAAGGTAATGCCTCCAAATCTTTAAGGCAAAAACCACAGCACCAAGTTCAAGATCATGTGTCGTATAATTCACCTCATGGACCTTCAATTGTCTCGATGCATATGCTATGACCTTTCCTCGTTGCATGAGAACACAACCCAGGCCTTGTTTAGATGCATCACAATATACGGTGAAATCATCGTTCCCATCGGGAAGGGTAATATAGGGACATTACACAACTTGTGCTTTAAGGATTCAAAGGCTCCCTCTTGTTCAGACCCCCATTCGAATGGTTTATTCTTTTGGGTCAAGGAAGTAAGCGGTTTCGCGATTCGAGAGAAGTTGGCAATGAAACGACGATAATACCCAGCAAGACCAAGGAAAGAACGAACTTCGGTTGGAGTTGTGGGAACACACCAATTTTTCACAGCTTCCACCTTTGCAGGGTCAACGTGAATTCCTTGACTATTCACCACATGTCCTAGAAATTGGACCTCCTCAAGCCAAAATTCGCACTTTGAGAACTTTGCGTATAGTTGTTCTTTCTTCAATAGCTCAAGAACTTGTCGCAGGTGGTGTTCGTGATCGGTTTTGGACTTGGAGTAGATAAGTATGTCGTCAATAAAGACAATCACGAACTTGTCTAGATACGGCTTGCATACTCGATTCATGAGATCCATAAAGACAGCAGGAGCATTCGTTAAACCAAAGGGCATCACCATGAACTCATAGTGTCCATATCGGGTACGGAACGCAGTTTTTGGGATATCATCATCATGAACTCGTAATTGATGATAGCCAGAACGTAAATCAATCTTTGAGAAAATAGCAGCTCCTTGAAGTTGGTCAAAAAGATCATCGATGCGAGGAAGAGGGTAGCGGTTCTTGATGGTAAGTTTGTTAAGCTCACGATAATCGATGCACATACGAAATGATCCATCTTTCTTCTTCACGAACAAAATAGGTGCACCCCAAGGCGATGAGCTAGGTCGGATAAAGCCTTTGTCGGACAGTTCTTGAAGTTGACTGGCCAGCTCTTGCATTTCTGACGGTGCAAGTCGATATGGTGATTTAGCCACAGGGTTCGCTCCCGGAATTAAATCGATCTTAAACTCGACTTCACGCACGGGAGGTAAACCGCTAAGGTCATCGGGAAACACTTCAGGAAAGTCTCGTACAATCGGGACCTTCTTAAGATCATTCCCTTTGACTTTCGTGTTGACCACGTAAGCCAAGAAAGCCATGTAATTCTTGCTTAGACATTTTCGGGCTTGAGTACACGACATGAGTTTGAGTCCTTTGGATGATTTTTCGCCAAATACTTTCAATGTATCCCCCGAAGGCAAAGGAATTCGAATGCACTTCTCGAAACAAATAATTTCCGCATGATGTTTAGCTAACCAATCCATGCCAATGATAACGTCAAAACTTCCAAGTTTCATAGGAATAAGGTCGATAAAGAAATCATGCTCGTTTAGGCTCAAAATGCAATCACGAATAACGACACCAACGGTGATGGGTTCTCCATCGGCGACTTCGACAGTAAGAGGTCTTTCTAGTTTCGTATGTGGCTTAGCAAGTATAGGCTCAAACTCTATCGAGACAAAACTCTTATCGGCTCCAGAGTCAAATAGAACGTAGGCATAAGAATTATTAATAAGAAACATACCTGTTCAGTTTTAAAGACGTTTACGATACAGGTAAAGCAACAAAAGTACTTGGATCATAAAGTTGGGGTTGGATTTGACATACCGTTCACCACATCGTTGTTAGTCTGTGCTTGGTTTGCATTGATGTTGAAGGCACGTCCTCGAGCTTGTGGTACGTTACCCGCAAGACGAGGGCATTGTGGGCGAAAATGACCAGGTTCCCCACAGTTGTAGCAAGCACGATTGGCAACTAACGCGGCATTGTTTGGTGCACGGTGACAAGTAGCCACCAAATGTCCATACTTACCACACAGTGTACAGATACGGCACGGGGTATTACCCGCATGATGATACTTACAGACATTGCACAATGGTAGAGGACCAGCATAGGTTCTAGCAGCAGGTGCTTGTGTACCAGGAGCGGGTTGTCTTTGAGGTACTTTGGGTGTAGCCACAGCGAAATTACGCGCCGGTGTGAACTTGCGTTTCTTGTTGTTGTAAGACGGTTCATTCTTATTCTCCTTAGCTGCTTCAGGGACCGCCTTTTCAGTCTTTTTAGCCCCTTTGACAGACAAGGTGCCCGCTCGAATATGGTTTTCAGTAAGTTGAGCGGTGATGGTAATGGCATCTTCCAAAGTTGTGGGTCTACTTCCCACCACGGCATCTTGGATTTGAGGTGGCACCCCCTTGATGAACTTCTCAATGTTCCTAGGAACTGTGTCAACCATGTGAGGCAACAGGATGCTCAACTCGTGATGCCTAGTTGAATAGGCCAAATGATCTCCACCATCTTGCTTGAGATTCCAAAACTCCTCCTCCAGCTTTTGCAACTCACTTCTCGGGCAGAACTTTTGGATGGCAATGTTCTTGAATTCTTCCCAAGTGAGTGCCAACACAGCATCAGCACCACGATTCCTCTTCTCACTATTCCACCATGTAAGTGCTCTTTGTTGAAGAACACTTGTGGCATAACGGACTTTGAGTGCCTCGGGACACTCACAGTTGATGAAGGTGTTCTCCATACTTTCAAACCACTCGAGAAGTCCAGTGGCTCCTTCCTTCCCACTAAAGCTAGTGGGTTTGCATGAGTTGAAGTGCTTAAACGTGCAGGGTTGGTTGTTTCTTCCTTGATTTGCACTATTCTCTCCTTGCCCATTGCCATTAGTGTTGTCACTAGCGTTGGTCATCAAGGTGCTACTCAGTTCAGCAACCATGGTCGGAATGACGGCAGCCATTTGACGGGCAATCATGGCGGCTAATTTGCGGTCGGAGCTACCACGCTTTCCATGATGACGAGACATGCTGGATATAAAATACGTTAGTCACAGAAATTTGGAGATAAAAGATAATAAAACAAAGATTTTTCAAGACTTGTAAAACACATATGGAATGATTCCATTTGGTACTCATTACCATTTGGAAACGTTGACACGTCAAGGTGAGTTAACTCCAATTGCCTTAGAAACTTGTGTATATTGACCATAGTTTATCACTCATCCCAGAAATCCCCAGGTAAGCATAACTAGTCCCACGGGATTTATGCGAAATGCTTACCTTAGCCCGAAGGCTTTTTGCCAGGAAATCCAGAATACAGGTGTCTATGTGTCACACAATATTTCTTTAGGTTCATGGAATTAAAACCTTGATGAGATTTTCATGGATTAGTCATAAAGTCTAAAGATTTGAACCTTTTGATATAAAGCTTACGTTCCCCCGTGTCGTCGAGAATAAGTTTAAGATATTTCATCGCCGAGAGAATAAAGGATTAAGAATAAGTTTTAGAGGAGACAAGACAACCAAGTTTCTCAATTATAAGGCAAACCTAACTAAAGGCATCAAGTTGCACATTAAGAGGCCCTCCTTAACAAGTAGCATTATGTAGCATGCAACAAAATATATTACAAGATCATAAAGATTTTTCTTATGAGGTTCATGCATCAACTATAGTCTAGGTCACCATTTCTAATAACCTAAATCCCTATAGTTATGGGCTCTGATACCAATCTGTCACACCCCAACCTTAACGGCGGAAACGTCGAGATGTGAGGGTTAAGATTGTTCACAGCCACATAACACTACCATAAATTGTAAATATAAAAATTCAATAGTTGAAATAAACCTTACAACCAAATGTCTCAACATACAAAGATAAACAAAGTTCAACTTTCAAGTCTCAAGTTATTTTATTTATTTTTTTCTAGGTCCAAATCCTAGGTGTAGGCATGCTTCAAAAATAATCATCAACCTTGTGCATTTCCTGAAACATGTTAAAAATAAAAGGGTCAACTTTAAAAGTTGGTGAGTTTCCATGGGTTAAGCATACATATATATATATATAAAAGTTTACAAGTAGCAATTCATGTCAATGGTTACGAAATAAGCAAGTTTATAGATAACATATAGCTACAATCAAACCTTGACCAAGAATATCATTTACAAGTTTAACGATTAGCTAAGTGTACTTGGTTCCCATAGTGCTCAAGAATACGACACTAGGAGCCGGCAATAACCTCGGCTTTAGCACCAAATAGGCTTGTCAGGCCCATAGATCTATGACGTCGCCAGGCTAGCAATAGTTAATGATTGTCAACATATAATATTCATCATATAAAGCTCACCATATTACAAATAACCATGACAAAGTTCATAAATGAATTGCTCGTGCATTTACAAGTATCAAGATGTTTACAAGTGCAAGTTCATAAAGTTAACATGTTTCACCCCAAAAAGTGTGAAATAAAGTAAAAAGGGGCATGGAAAACTCACATGATATAAGCTGGTGTTGAAGGTAATAACAAGAAAATAAATGGTGCTCCAACGATTCCTTTTACAAGATACCTAAACGTATATGTTCCAGGATATGTTTAACGATTCATACGTAAACTAGGGTTTTAAGTGGAGTTCGGGGTTTTTACAAATAAGGTTAACTATGAAAATCATATATATATTTTAATCCAATACAATTTAGGTAATTTAATATGGAGAGGAAATAAAATCATTTATAATAATTTGTAAAGTTTAATTATAAAATATAAATAATTTTTATAATTATCATGATTAAACTATTATTAAAGGTAACATGTTGACCAATAATATTTTAGTAATTTAAACTATTATTTAAAGTTTATTTTTATAAAAATAAACTAAGTATAACATTTGTTTAAAATATTTTATAAAAATATTAAAGTATTTAAAGTAATAATTTACATAAAATATTTAGGTGACTTGAAAAATAAATAAAGTTTTCAGAACTGATTTTTATAATTTTTAGAAATCTTCTATAATTTTTTTAAAGGCTGAAAAGCCCTAAAAAAAATAGTTGAGGGTGCCCGGGTTCGAACCCGAGACCCCAAGGTTGACAGGGGGTGCGGTTACCGTTAGGCTGGGCGCCTATGCCTGCCAAGAAAATGGTTTCTAATTGTTAAAAGCATTAACTACTCGAAACCCCCAAATCCCATGAACCCTAACTTCGGATTTCATCAAATTGATCGATAATTCGTATGTTTCGGCCGAATTAAACTTAGGGCTTTTGTTTGTAATGATCATACGACCATGATAATATGTATACATACCCGGATCAAAGTCGAATCGATGGTGAGCAAGACGAAGAACAAGTCGCGGCTATGTCGAGATTGGTTCAGGTTGCAAATGATGTTAATAATCAAATTCGTTGCACAGATAGCTTCTACTGGTCTCGGTGATTGAAAGCCCTTTATCAATTTTAATTAAGAATGACTGGAGATGCAAGAACACTAATGTTGCAGGTCGCGATGAAGGGGATGATCGAAGGGGATGATCGAATGTGAAGGGGATGATCGAATGTGATGTTCGTTCGATTATGACACATTTAATTTGATTATTATTGAGTTTTAATGTTCGAACGGCTCTATGATTAAAAGCTTCGGTTATTCAAACCGATTGGGTTCATAACCGACGTCTAAACGCAATTAAGGTGCGTGTTCAAGTTCGAAACGGTTCCGCGACTGTAATGGTGTGGTTTAATTGAGTTAAATTCGGGTATATCGACCGATTTGGGGGTGGCCGGAGCTCGGCCGGAGCTCCCACCGGAAAATCGGGTGTTTGGGGGTTGGGTTTTACAATTTACACCTTTGGTCCCTGAGGTTTTAATATTACACCTTTTAATCCAAAGTTTTATTCTAGTTTAAACTAAATTACAGCTTTAGTCCCTGTAGTTTACATATTATTATTTTAAATACAAAACTTCTATTTTAAGTTTGTAAATTGTCTTAAAGACCCCCTAACTTAATTAAACTTTAAGTTTTAAACTTGTTAATTATTTAACTCTTATAAATTATTATTTCTATTATTATTATTATTATTTTTATCTTATTTTAACTATTATTATTATGTTTTATTATATTAAAACAAATTATTAACCCATAAATTAATGAATTAATGCATCATAAAAGAAACATTCATAAACAACCCATATAGTCTCTTAAATGACATAAATGGTCCTTACCAGAACATAACAAGGTTAACTATCAATTAACGAAAACACGAAAGGTTACAATATGCCCACTATACACTCTAGATTGAACTTCTACGGATCACTATATTCGCAATTTGCAGTAGATCCAGTAGGCCTTTAACTCACCCAACATAAGCAGGAATGTGTCTGATTAATAGTATGAACCTTAGTTTCTCAACCAATTGCCTGACACGGCACACTAGACTCATATGATTTTTAGTTACACATATTCACTAATCTTGTGATTTCCTTATAAAATTTTGATAAACTCATCCGTAGATGATTAATCACAAATTTAGGGGGAGTAGTACCTCGTGAACCTGAGTATAACTGATCAATTAGTTCCCTTAATCTGAGTAGCATATCTGATCAATTAATTCCTTTCAGAATAGATGTCCTACGCAAGATATGAGCTAACTTCCGTAGATTAGATGGTGAAATACGCTCATCCACAGATGTTTCTGCGGAAGACGCATGGGTCCACTTCCGGATATAAAAGTACGAAAGAAACAGAACTATGATTTGCGTAATGTGATCATTAATTGTTTTTAATTGCTTTTAAAGAAATTATCAGGCATAGTTAATGACCTCGGAGGGATAAAAAGTGTAAATGGGTCCCACATATTAAACAGCCTGTTCGAAAAGGTATATAAAGGCACTTCGACCTTTGGCCTTTCTATTCATTTTTGAAACACACTCTGACCTAAAAACTTTTCATCCAAAACCCCCCTTCCACCTCACCAAAATCAATCACTGTAAACACCAATCATCTCTGCTATCATGGCGAACAGATTCGTAAAGGACCATAATGTGTGTGCTTTCTTGAACCCAGATGTGGATGACGAGTGCAGGGTCATTATACAATACCTGAGGAGAACACGAATCCATTACGTACTAACAGCAGACCCCCTCATCTTTCAATCTCACATGATCGACTTTTGGAGCTCCGCACAAGTAGGAAATGAGGGAGAAGGATCTGTTATCACCGCATTCATAGGGAATCTACCCCTCTGGATAGACGAAGGAACAATACACAGAGTATTAGAATTAGGAGATGAAGAAGTGCTGAATCAATATTTCAGATTCGATGATCTTGGATCTTAGGATTCATCAGTTTCAGATCCGAAAATTCAAAATTAAAGATGGGTGGAAGTGTGCGAATCAAAGAACAAGGACGTGTGTGTAATGTATAATGTTATGATTTCATTGATATTGAATAACAAATAACAATGAAGAAACATATACAAAGACGGATGAACATCAAACCCACCTAAAGGAGAGAATTTCGCCTTGGGTGGTGATTTACACCAAGAAAAACACACACTTAAGAACAACCAGCCACTCACACACTTTGCAATAACCACACATTACAAGTGGCACTAGTGGTTCTATTAATAATATTTTTACATCATGACCTAATTTTGACTTTTGTTGTGGTCTTGATGTTGACTTTGTCTTGTGTTTGTTTTGTTCTGTTAATCAACTTAGTCTCTGAACTTGTACAATGAGATCTTCAGTTGGCTTTGATTGTGGTTTAGAAAGCTTCAGTTTATCAATTGTTAAACCCAACAAGAAGCAGGGCATCCTGATGTATTCGATCATGAATACATTCAGAAAGTGTTTGCCCTTATGGGGTATGATGGTGACTACGAGCACGGAGAGATCAAGAAGGGAAGATTATGCAAGCCCTATTGATTTTTATGTCACACGTACCTCAAGTGCCTATCCAACTGGAAATCTGGTTTAGACAGATTCTCAAGGCACATATCTTCTGGAATCATCGGCATATTTGAAGGGAGGAAGTACAACTACGCCAAGTACATCCTTAATTGCCTACGTGACCACATAGGAGTGCAAAAAGAGAATAAGATGTTTATGTTCCCAAGATTCATTCAGCTCATCATTAATGATCAACTGCCGGGCATGGAAAGAAAGGGAGATATTCTAGTACAAACACATCTAGGAAGATCCCTGCTCAATAAACTGAAAGGGCAGTATGAAGGAGGTGGTGTGGACATGTTCACTCATGTATTGGATGAATATGAGGACATTCCTCAGGAGCTGCTGTGGGAAGAAGAGCAACCAACTGCTAGCTCATCAGTGGCATCTGCTCTCACAGCCATAAACACTACCACATACCTCACCCAAATCACCCCAACAAGAATCACAGCTACCACCATCACCCATCCATTTGACATCTTCAAGTGAGAACACTGAACCCATCTCCCTTGGCCAATCACCAACTTCAATCAATACTACCTCAACTGAAGTAGTTGGTCAGGATGAGACTGAACCTTCACTCCTACACTCACCAAATTCCATCATATCAATTAATACTAATGCCACAGAGCCCATATCTCTTCCTCCACCAACTGAACCAATCATCTCTCCCACTCCCACTGAACACATTGTCAGCCCAACTCAAACAGAAGAGCTTAATCTTGATGAGAAAGAAGTTGAGGTTGTGAATGATGGAGAAACTAAAGAAATCTGCAGTGAAGCAGCAGATGTAGGTGAGGAAGTTGCACAGGATGAGGGTGCTTACACTGATGTAATTGCTTACAAAGAAGATGACTTGGAAGAAGAAGATATTAATGTAAGCAAACGCTACTTGGTGGCCCAGTACAACAACCTTGTAT
This sequence comes from Flaveria sonorensis, assembly GCA_025506505.1. NCBI lineage: Eukaryota > Viridiplantae > Streptophyta > Magnoliopsida > Asterales > Asteraceae > Flaveria > Flaveria sonorensis. The sequence continues at coordinate 38,260,910 of CM046429.1, read as the reverse complement.
TGAAGAGTAACAAGAGGATGGAAATGCTGAGAAGGATGAATAAGGAGTTGAATGAGAAAGTTGAAGCCATTAGAAGCCTGGAGAGCAGAGTAAAAAGGCTGAGGGAAGATGAAGTAATGAACAATGAAGTAATAGATGCTTTAAACAATCTGGTAGATGAGCAAGCTGCAAGTCTGAAGCTGAAAGATAATGAGATTGAAAGTTTAAAGAAGAAATTGACTGTGGCTGAACAGACTAAAGGTGAAACAGCAATGATCACCTACAGCAGAAAAAGGAAGCATTTGGGGAAGTTAGCTGATGCGTATGAAGAATCATCAAAGAAGATCAAAATAGATTCTCCTGAGTATCAAACTCCATTGAAACAACAAGTAAAAGAAAGTGACCTTGAATGGGAAGAGCTGACTAAAGAAGAATCTGATGAGAGCAAACAAGAAGATCTGCTGTCAACCAGAGACATCCTAGAGGAAAGACCCCAATCTGCCATGTTCATGGACCTAATAAATAATGGTTTTCTATATGACATGGTAGAAAGGATGAATATGTCTGAGCTGATGCAGACAATCAAAGAATTTGATACAGTGAGAATGATGATCCCAATGTGCAATTATGAATCATTCTCAAAATTCAAGACAATGGAGAAAACCAGATAGGAATTGGGTCACTATGACACATCCAAGCTGACCAGGTACAACATGGTCTATTGGCTGCAAAGCCACAACCATAGCCAACATGAGCTTGAAGGAAGATCTATTGGAGAATTAAGGGCAATGATGGATTATGTGATGAAAGTAGAGTTGGAAACTAGTGTTAAATTCAGATCCGGAGCCCCCAGTCCTGCATATCAACAACGATCACAAACTCTTACTGAACCCACCATGGTCAAAGCTAAAGATATGCATAAGGGAAAGGAGAAAATGATCTGAGAGCCAAGGGAGTTAGTCCCACACAAGATCTGGCCTCTAGGCACTGCTGTGAGAGAGATCACTGAACAAAAAACTACACTAATTCAATTCTTTGATCTAATGACAAAACCTGAAGAAGCAGAGGACCATCAAATAATAGCATGGAAGTATGATGGTGAATAGGACTGTGCACTGATCAAAAGGACATCTGGCATGATGCAATACTTCCCACAAGTAGAACTTTTACAAGCACTGCCAGATGTAGACCTTCATTCACTTCAAAACATTCCCATCACCAATAGAGGGAGGATGGACACCGAGTATTTGGAACAACTTCAAGAAGCACATATATCTTCAATGAAATACTACACATATTGTGGCATACACGAGCTTAACAATATGGTATGTTTCGTCCGTAAATATTAATTTTCATTCTAACCAGTTAACTATATATATCAACCTTCATCTCTTATATTTACCCATGTATATCAGATGGAGAGCATGGTGCAAAGGATCCATCACGGGAACAAGAAACGGGCAGACGAAATGAAAATCTATCAAGAAATAAGCAACTTCAAAGAGACCATAGAAAGCTACGTTGAACCAGAACCCTGGTTCCCAAGAGAACGAAGATCAAAGCAAGTTACAGATCGGAAGCGATCTATGCAACATCATTTAAATGTAACACTTTAATTTCTTCTTTGGTTTTTACTATATATACTGATCAATCTTTTTATTTGTACTAGCTAGTTGTTTAACTTACGTAATATATGTAATATCTTTTATTAGGTTGGGTTAGAGGTGATCGAAAAGCTAAAGAGGGAACAAATCGGACGTATAGCAAGAGTTAAACGACTTAAAGCCGAGTTGGGATACGTGAGAAAGAACATCAATTGTTTAAACAAGAAGCTTGAAAATGTTGATTCGAAGATACTTAAATCCAATAAACGTGCTTACTGAGTTTGAATGTGATACTTAACTATTAACTCTTGGATGCAGAATTCAAGTTATAACCGTTGAAGTAATTCAAATGGAAGAAGTCCGTGTGGGTGTTGATGAAGCATAATTCAAATAATGTAGCTTATGAAGAATGAAGTGGGTTAATAAGGTTTCCTAATCTCAATGGATTGTTACATTTGGAATTTAATTTGGATTTATTTTCCACTGAATGTTTCTTTACGTCATCTTCTGTATTTTCCGCCTATTTAAAAGCACTTGTATTATCAATCAAATTTGTTTCTCTGATTTCTTCACATATCTTGTAAACAGAGTTAGGTTCATCTTAGGTTTGAAGGCTGTGATATGGATTTAAGTAATCGTGCCTAGAATTATTAGGATGAAATCAGTCAAAATTTATAAAAACGATTCTATTGATGTCACATTAAAATGGGGGAGTACAACCTACATGTGTTATCGGTACACCCTCTGACTTTTAGTTGCGGCCTGTAAGCGCCCAAACGGCCCGTAAGATCCTGACAACAACAAAGTATGCGAGATATATAATACCCCCCCACAACCTGTTAAGAAAGTTACGGTTTGTAAATAATACACTTAAAGGCTGATGCAACCAAAGAACAAACAAAGAGCTCTCAGCATGTACATGTGAAGTACTAGGAAAGTATTTCAGAAGATTTTATATAACTCAGTGAATTATGCTAAGTATCAAATCTTCCGAAGCCAAAAGACCAATTTCTTCCGAAGTCAAAGATGAAGTCCTCCAAAGCTTCAAAGACAAAGTCTTCCGAAGTGAAAGACTGATTTCTTCCGAAGACAGAGAAGACATGTTTTCTTTGACTTACTTTTGACAAAAGCTGAACCACCTTTCTGCTGCCATTTCTGAAGACTCACCAATCAGCATGATTTGGTGAAAATTCTATGTTTTTGTCAACTGTAGATTAAGATGTTGAGTCTGTATCTTTTCAACTATGTACTTTTATTATTTTTGTAATATATTAGGATGTGAGCTATAGCATATCATAGTCACTAGTCAAAAGACAATCTGCCTTTTGACTCTACATTGATCTTGTTGTCTAGATTAGTGTTTCCAGCTGGCCATCAAAGTATGATCGGTTGTAGAATGTAGTATAAAGTATCTCAAGTACTTGTATTTAGAAGATAAGCTTTGTAACACTTGTAAGAACTTGAAAGCAATATATATCATTCTTGAAAATCATCGACTGGGTCCGAGATGGGAATCTCAGTTGATGTGACTCAACTAGGATCGAATATGATGATTGAGTTAATGATTAAGTAGCAGAAATACTAAATCAAAAAACATTAAATGCTGAAAATACTAATAAATGCTTTGTATATTGATGTTGGTAAACAAGATACAAAGAGTGCTCGGGTTTGCAACACAAAACAGTACTTCTATGTAACTTGTGTGAATACTTTTGTGAAACTTACAAAAGTAGTGTATACTATTTTATTTATAGGCTGATACAATGCTAGTACAAAATGACTAAACTACCCTGACAACTATACATCAGAATACTAGTCTAAGCACAAAAGATGATCAGCATTTGTAAATGTTCATCCGCATTAGTTAATGCGGATGTGATGTCTTCATCAGCATTTCTTCTATTAAGCTTCAGCATTGACTGAGTCATCCGCATTAGTTAATGCGGATGAACAAATACATAGCCGTATTTGTTTTGTTGGTCCGTATTAGTAAATGAGGATGAACAAATACTTGACCGTATTTGTTCTTTGGTCTTCTGCATTTACTAATGCGGACACCCGACACTTGTCTTTTTCTTCTGAAATCTTCAACTGCATTTCTTCTTGGACTTGTGGGATTTCTAACCAGATCAACCTTCAACCACCTCTTGAATTGACATGTATGATCCTTTCAGGGTCTAACAATACTCCCCCTAAGGGTTATACAGCCTATGTACTTTAAGGGTTTGAGGGTGGTGGAGGTTGTGAAGATTCTGGTGGTTCTTCAAGAGCAGGTGCTTGTCTTTCTTGGACTGATGATGGAGCTGGTTCTGGTTCAGTCTCTACAGATGGTTGAGGTTCAGCCAGTGAAGGATCCAAAATAGCCTTGATCATGTTGGAGAAGTCTCTAGCCTCATTCATCTTGTCTCAGCTAAGGAAATGAATCTTCATTTGGCTCATATTATGAATTGCTTCAATAGGCATCTGTCTCAGAGATATTGGTTCCCACACAGATATAGTGGACAGCCCATCTCTATGAATCAACAGTGAACCATCAACATCTACTTGTAACTTTACTATGTTTCCCAGTTGAAGAGGAACTTTCTTTCTTTTTCTTTGTTCTTTCTTTTTGTTTATTCTGTCATAGGCTATCTTTAAAGTTTTGATGCATTTCAAAAAGAAATACATATCAGCTTCTCCAAGCTTGTTATCTATTTCTCTGAAGTGTCTGTAAATATATAGTGGATATAGGATTCATCTAACAATCTAACCTCATATCCACTAAACAGCCTAATTTCAGCTCCTTTTCCTCCCCAGTTTCTTTCAATCACCAACTCATAAGTTTTTTCATCATAAAACACATCTTTGACTTGTGGGTTCCAGCAACCATCTTTCTTTTTAATAATTCAGTTGGTTTTACATTTAGTTCTAGAAATATCAACTCTTCAGTTTCTTTCTTCTTCTTCTTTTCAAGAGGATTTCTGAAAGATTTGTCTTTCCTTATGCAGATTGCTTTCAAAGATTTGAAGTTGTTTGTTTTCTTGAACATCTTTAGAATATCTTCAAATTCATATCCTCTGTACATAGCATGATGATTGATTAAATCTAATTCAGCTAGTTCTTTCAGATCATGAATCTGTAGGGAGTTCACCAAAGCAATGTACTCTGTGAAGAATTGAACTAGACCTGAGATCCTTTTCACCATGAATATGTTCCAATCACTGTCATACTTCCAGGAAATAATTTTAACATCCACTTTGCCTTCTGAAGCAGACACACTCTTTATCATCTATGAAGTGGTTAACCCTTCCTACAGCTTCAATTGAAAGGGTTCAATAAACCATTCAGGATTTCTGTGTAGCATGGGTGCCATGACATCTTCGTCTTTGGTGGTGAGTTGGACATCCTGAGCTGAAGTTCTTGATCTGGATTTCCTCCCTACTACTTCTTCTTCAGTAGCCATTAATCTTTCTTTCTTGTCTTTGACTATTTTAAGAATTGCAGCTCTGAGTGAATTTATCATCATATTTCCCAGCTTTGTTTTGGTGAATCCTTGAGTAGATAGAAAATCCTTTATTTCCCTATCTATCATGCTGTAGGGATCAGGATAATGGGATTGAGGCTCTTGAGGTTGTTGAGACTGAGTAGCAGTGAATATGATTGGGGACCTGACTGTCTTCTTTTCATAGTCAGCCACATAGTTAGGGTCAAGAAGCTTTTGCATCTTATTAACTTCTTCAACCATTCCTTCATATGTCATCCTAAAGACTTCATCAGCATCATACCCATGATTGATCAAAAACAATGCTTTATTCATAAGATCATCACCTAGTGCCTTCTCAACCATCTCCTTAACAGATGACTCCACCTTTGTAGGACTGTCCCTAATTAAAGTGTCATCAAGGATGCTTTCATCATATCTTCCCTCTATCTCTCCTTCTTCCAAAACAATCACCTCAAGTTTCTTCTTCAATTGTTCCTCCACCTTCTTATGCTCCTCAAAAACTGAGCAATAGCAGCAACGCTTCTTGGATCATCCTTCTGTTTCTTTTGAGTTGGTTCCTCTTCTACCATAGGCAATTTTCCTTTGGCCTTTTCTGATAGATATTTCCTCTTTCTGGTGTAAGTGTGCATACGGGGACCAAAGGATGAGGGAACAGATGCTTCAGCTTCTTGTTTCTTCTTTTCTTTTTTAAGCTTTTCAGATTCTTCTTTCTGTTTGTCAGCAGCTTCTTTTTCTTTAATCTCTTCACACAGCTTCCTGACAAGTTCCTTTTGTTCATCAATCAAGGTGACTGCAGGAGCAAGCTGCAAGCTTAATTCTTCTTCTAATAGAACAGGGTTGAGAGGAATAACAACTATTGGTTCCACTAGAGCCCTGAGTTCTCTGATAAAGTCCTAGAAGTCTTCCTCAATGATGAACTCTCCACATGAATACATGTCTAAGTCTTTAATTAGCTCTTTCATTTCAGATTCCTCATTAACTCTTTCTTCAGAGGATGGATCAGAATAGACAACCATAGCTAAACTTTCTTCTTCATCCATAACTTCACTGTGTTGAGCTTGCTGAGAGGTTTCAGTCATTCTCAGTCTCTTTGATTGTGGAGAGTCATCATCATCATTACTTCTCTCACCAGATACATCTTCATCTTCTTTTAATTCTCTTTCTATTTCAGCCTCATCATCACCTTTATCATCCTTCTCTTTTGCCAGTTCTTCTTTAATCTTGATCAGCATCTCCAATTTAGAAACTCTCTTTGTTAGAGCTTCTATCTGTCTGTGAAGATCAGCTATAATATCAGTTTGGACATCAAGAATATTTTCTTGTTCTTCCATATCAATGGTTTGAATGGTAGTAGCATCCAAACGTCCACTTATTTCTTCTTTGGCTTGGTTTAGGGCTGCTTTGAATCTATCAATCTCTTTTTCTTTTTCTTCTTTATCAGACTCATATTTGGCCCTTAGTTCTTTTATTTCTTTTTCTTTCTCATCTAGCTCAAGCAATCTATCTCTTATGATACCAGACCTTCTATCCAACAGTTTATCCATTCTTGCTACCATTTGTAAAAGTTTAGAAATCATTTCATCCTTGGCATTAGGACAGTTAACTTCAGATTCTGTAAAGCTTTTTGAAGGACCAATCTCTGGGTATACTTGTCTCTTAGGCCTTTGAACATCAGGATGATGATGATCCTCCTCATCCGAAGATGATTTAGACTCATTTGATGAACTGGTAGATTCACCAGATTCAATAGATGTAGTAGCAGGTTCAGGTGAAGAATGGATAGGAGATACATGATGAGCTTGAACAGGATAAAATGGACGAGAATGAGCAGGTGATGCTCTAAAAGGAGATGGGATTTCTGTTTCTTAAACTAAAAGCAAAGTGTGAAGATCACCACCTACATCAACCTGTTGTGACACTTGCCTTAGTCCTTCTTCAGCTGTTTTAGCATGCTCTTCAACAGTTTGTTGATCATGAGCAGCTGGTTGTCTTCTACAGTCTCATGCACTTCAGAAGGAACATCATCATGTGCTTGTTCCTCAACAGTTGATAAAATCTTTTATTATTTGGGACGTTTCGTTTTTATGAGGTATAAAGAAGACCCATGTGAATCGTGAAAAGTCATCAATGATCACCAAACAATACTGCTTCTTTCCAATACTCATGATATGAGTTGTCCAAAGAGATCCATATGAACTAACTTCAATGGAGAACTGTTTGTGTTCATAAGCTTTGGCTTATGGGAAGATTTATGTTGTTTCCCTTTGAGACACGCAGAACAGTGGTCAATAAAATAAAATTCTTTTTGAGGTAAACCTATCACATGATTTCCTTCAACCCATCTGTTCATGTTTTTGAAATTTGTGTGTGCCAAACGTCTATGCCAAATCTATGACTCATCAAATGATGCTTTAGACAAAAGACATGTTTCTTCTAAAGGTAGTGCAGAATTAAGGTTCAAGACATGTGTATTATTCTTTCTCGGACTCTTCAAGACAACCCAATCTTTAGGAATTTGAAATCCTGGTTTCAGAATGTAGCAATGAGTGTTTGTGAAGTGAGTAGAATATTTCTTGTCGCAAATCTGAGACACGCTCAGGAGATTGAAGTTTAGTTGCTTGCAATAGTTGACTTTGTCAAAACTCAGCAATCCATTCATCATAGATCCTTCCCCAATAATTCTACCATCTTGTGAATCTCCACCAAATGCTATAGTAGTTCCTTGTATGTGCTTGAAGTCATAAAGGAGGGAACTGTCTCTAGTCATGTGTCAGGAGCATCCACTGTAGACATACCATAAGCTGTTGGACCTGTATGGATGACCCTGCAAGCACAAAAGAACTAGTTAGAATACGGAACCCAAGCCATAATGGTCTTGGGTTGGCCGGTTCTATCTAGTACTGCAACCTCTTGATACTTTCCTCTTGGTTGTGACTTAGAGGAAGATGTTTTGAAGAATTTTAGTGGAGTCCTTTTTGTTTTTATTTCATCAATCAACTAAGCTGTCAGAAGAGTATTCAAATCTTTGATCCCGGTTTCTATGTAGAAATTAGGCACGTTTTTATTTTCAAAAATCACTTTTGTTTTGAATATTTGATGAGAACTCAGTGATTGTTACATATTATGATTAATATTCTTTTTGATACTCTTTGACTACCATTGATCATAGAAGTCCTCATCAGAATTTGAAATCCCTGTTTGTTAGTATGTGTTGGACTTCTATTTTTCACCGTATCAGTTGAAATTGGTGAAATAGGCTTGTTTTGTGGAATTCTCAATCCTTTTTTTTAAGAAACAATCAAATGTATTATGATTTGTCATATCACATACAGAACAATACTTGTTGAAATAATAGTTTTTGGTTGAATGATTGTTCATGTCACAGATGGAGCAATATTGATTAAAATAACACTCATCTGTATTATGATTTGACATGTCACAAATGTCACAGTATATTTGTTTGTCCTTTGACTTTGAAGTGGAGGCTTCATTTGATTTAACAGATTTTAAATTTCCCTCAGATTTGGTTTTTAATAAAGAAGCAACTTCAATTTTCTTGGTGGCAATAGATTGTTTCACAATCCTGCTTTGCTTGGTTTTCGGAGACTGATTTTGCTTCTTTTTGCCTTTATTTAACTCCCTTTCAAATTGGTCTACATGCTTTTTATTGAAAATATCAAAACCGACCCCTTGTTTGTTCTTAGATGATGATTGTGAATCAGATTTTACTTTTGATTTTTGAATCAAGGAGGATTTCCCTTTGGAAGATGCCGTAGCTTTATCTTTGAATTTCAGTGAAACCTTTTCTGATTTCTTGAAATTTTTAGAGATTTGATCTCACTATCAGATATGCTTTTAGTAGAAGATTTCACAAAACATTCAGCATTCTTTTCCACCTTGAGATTCTCGGGAGTGAATCTCACAAATGGCACAATGGCATTGACTGGGCTTTTTGGTTTCTTGACAACTACGGGTTTGTATGAGCACTCTTTGATTTTGATTGGGTGACCCAATTTGATTTTATCCTCATTGGTTTCAATGTAAACATTTGGTTTGTTTTGAGGATTAGTTATTTGTGAAACAATTGTTTTAGTTTCAATAACTTTAGCTTCAGTTGAATCAGATTGAGTGAGTGACTCAAGCATAACCGTATAGTTGTCATTATATGAAGGAGGACAAGAATTGTATCCTATCCTAGTCATGCCCTTTGGATCTTTCTATGGGTCAAGTAACACTTGCAGCTTAGCAAAAAAGAATTCAAACTTTTCAAGGTTCACTTCAGCAGCTGATTGCTCAACCTTGGTTTTCGTTAACAATTCAGTTAACCTCTCATTCTCAACTGCGAGAGTGTACTTTTCACCATGAAGTATTTCAATATCTCAAAGAAGTGATTTGATTTTGATTTCAAAACTTTTCATTTCTTGTTTTAACATTTCAGTTTTGACATTCTCTTCTTTGATTTTAATAGCCAACTTATGATTATGTTCTCTATATCCCTGTACTTCTTGAATACATTTATCAGAACATAGATTGGATTTTACCTTATTTGGCATTGGAGCTGGACCATCATTGATATGAGCCATGAGATCATGGTTTTGAAATTGAGGTTTGACTTCCTCAGCATATAGGCTCCAATCACATACTCCATCTAGTCTGATGACAAGTGCATTAGACGTTGGTTGGCTACTTCCTTGAACTTGATGGGTCAGTTGAGGCTGACTTTGATGAGTTTGCTGTTGCTAAATTTGATGATGGTACTGATATTGGTTACTTGACTGATAGCTTGAATTGGGTTGTGATGATGGCTGACCATTTGAAGTTCTTTAATAGTTGTTGTTACTTCTTCTGGGAGCATTACATTCCCTAGAGAAATGGCCAGTCATACCATAATTAAAACACTTTACTTTGGATTTGTCATATCCAAGTTTTGTGTTTTCATTCAGACTCACCTTCTTCCCTTTTCGGAAGAATTTCTTGGCTCTCATTGCAATCATGGCCATCTGCCATTGCAAGTCCATTTCTTCAACATCATCTGGATCCATCTCTTCAAGATCTTCTTGAATCAGATGAGTTGAAGTGAGTCTTCCTCCCAGATGTGCCTCAAAACTAGAAACAAAAGCATTGTAAGTTGCCTTTTGCTCTTCAGATTTTTTATCACTAGGCATGCCGGTGGGTGTTGCTGTAAATAGAGTTGAAGATGATGGTTTGTTTTGTTGTGAAACAGCACAGAATCCCGTAGTTCTAGCTTGATCTCTTGATGATAGAAAATCATCTTCTTTGATCACAATGGCATTTTCAACAGAATGAGTTTCAGATGGAAACTTGTATGCCTCAATGACTTGAGGTCCACTGAGATTTATGCTTCTCTCATCCAACTCAAGTGCTTCAATCTTAGCAATCATGATGGCTAAACTAGTGCTCTCCATGTCAAGAGTGTTCTTCAACATAGTGACATTCAGTTTCCAGCTTTCAGGCAGACTGTGTAGCATCTTCTTGTTCATTTCTTTCTCTTTGTTTGTAACCCCCATGATCTCAAGATCATTCACCAACTGTACAAAACAATGTAGCTGCTTGAATATTGATTCACCTTTGGTATGATTGAAGGTTTCATATTGGTTTACCAATTTGTCTTTATTTATCTCAATCACCTGACTGCTTCTTTCACACATAATTTATAGTGCATCCTAAACACCTTTGGTTGTTCCATACTTTTCTAGTCTTTTGAGGACATCCATTTTCAAAGCTTGAGTCAGAATGGAGTAGGCTTTGAGATCTATATTGATTTTCTTGTATTCATTATCATTAAGATTTAGATTAGGATCCTCAATAGGAATTCTAGCACTTTTGTACTGAGAAGCTTGATCAGTATTAAGAGACACGGGAATGTAGGGTCCTTTGCAAATGGAAATCTAGTAGTCGGGATCCACACCTGTAATGTAATTTCTATACCTTATCTTCCATTGCTTAAACTCAGACTTGTGTTTAAGCATTGGAGGTTTAGATGCATGACCAAGTTCAAAAAAATTCGCAGAATCCATTATGATAAACTGATTTTAGATGGTTTGAATATTGATTAAGTTGATTTTATGTCCAGAATGTTCAAGCAGTCCAATGTCCTTGGTGAACAATAGTGTTAGTATGGTCGATATTATGAACAGTTCACAGTAGAGTTGATTTTAAGTTGATTTTAGGGTTCATATCTTGATTTTGAGTGGTTTTTGTCTGATTTTGTTTGAGAATCAACAATTAAATAGTCTTCTTATGTTTGTCAGACATAAGCACAGCGATAGTTGATGAAGTTTCATGTATTTTCAGTATGAATGCTTATTATAAGTGTAACACTTGCTAATAAACAACTCAATCACCAGTTCAATCGATTTTCGTTCAAGATCTGAACTGATTTTGAGACGAATTCAAGAGCCAAGGCTCTGATACCAATTGACTAGGTCCGAGATGGGAATCTCAGTTGATGTGACTCAACTAGGATCGAATATGATGATTGAGTCAATGATTAAATAGCGAAAATACTAAATCAAAGAGCATTAAATGCTGAAAATACTAATAAATGCTTTGTATATTGATGTTGGTAAACAAGATACAAAGAGTGCTCGGGTTTGCAGCACAAAACAGTACTTCTATGTAACTTGTGTGAATACTTTTGTGAAACTTACAAAAGTAGTGTATACTATTCTATTTATAGGCTGATACAATGCTAGTACAAAATGACTAAACTACCCTGACAACTATACATCACAATACTAGTCTAAGTATAAAAGATGATCAGCATTTGTAAATGTTCATCTGCATTAGTTAATGCGGATGTGATGCCTTCATCAGCATTTCTTCTATTAAGCTTCAGCACTGACTGAGTCATCCGCATTAGTTAATGCGGATGAACAAATACATAGCCGTATTTGTTTTGTTGGTCCGCATTAGTAAATACGGATGAACAAATAATTGACCGTATTTGTTCTTTGGTCTTCCGCGTTTACTGATGTGGACACCCGACACTTGTCTTTTTCTTCTGAAATCTTCACCCGCATTTCTTCTTGGACTTGTGGGATTTCCAACCAGATCAACCTCAACCACCTCTTGAATTGGCATGTATGATCCTTTCAGGGTCCAACAATCATATTATCTTATTCTTGTTCTTGTTATTTTACTTGTGTTCATTGTTTCATCATCTAAGTCGGTTCATTATTTGATCTGCTAAGTGTTCTAAGTCTCTCTACCTTGTGAAACTATTGCATTGACCATCCTTCAACGGTCCTGCAATTGGTATCAAAGCATTTCAGGCTCTTGATTGTAAGATCTCACCATCTTAAATCTCTTTAGTTTCACAAAACACTTATCAACTCAAGTGGTAGCTATTTCTAAGGCTGATATGGAAACCAGTACCTTAACAAAGTCTCCACTGATCACTCCTTATGACTTTGATATTTGGTGCTAACGTATGGAAGGGTTCATCAAGTCTCAAGACAGTAGGATGTGGGAATCTGTTATTGAAGGACCTCACATCGCAAGCACCTCTTCAGCCACTGCTGGAGGTGGGATGATACCAAAGGAAATGGCTGACTACTCTAAAGAAGATTGGAAGAAAATAGATGTAGATCAGAAAGCCATGACCGCTCTTCAAATTGCTCTTTCAAACTCCATATACAGAGGCTTCAAGAAGTGCAAAACTACTAAGTAGCTCTGGGATGCACTGAAGCTCATGTATGAGGGGTCTGAGGAAGCCAAGGAGAACAAGAAACAAGAAAGACTTTTATTAAGTAGTAAATTGAAACTTTACCTACAAGACAAGTGAAACCATGACTCAACAATACTCAGGTATGTTGAGATTGTGGATACTCTAATGGATGTTGGAGTCAAGGTTGAGAATAGGGACATAGTGAGTAAGTTCATGTTCTCTTTTCCTAGAAAATGGACTCTCTACTCTGTAGCCTCAAGTGAACTAAGAACCTCTCCATTTTTACTCTCTCAGAGCTGTATGGTATCGTTAGTGGTTACCAGATGGAGATGAATCTGCAAAATCCATCAAGCAGCTCTTTTAACAATCAGCAGAGTTTAGTCCTTCATGTGGTTGAAAGGGATAGCAGAGAACCACAACATCATCTCATATGCTTCCCTGATAACTCATAAAAGGGTCCTTTCATCACATTCCCTAAGACACCAAGAGAGAGCTACATCCAAGGAAGCCCATTCCAAGAGATAAGCTCTGCTCAAGCCTTGGCGTCTACTGATGAAAGTTGTTGAAACTTTCTCTTCACTCTTGAAGACTTGGACTGCATCCATCCAGATGATTTAGAGTACATGGATATAGTTCAACAGATGGCTCTCCTCACTCACAGAGCCAAGAAGTTCTACAAGAGAACAGGAAGGAAGTTCCCAAGCAATGTGGCCAATGAAAAGTTTGGCCTGGATAAAAGCAAGGTGAAGTGTTACAACTGTAACCAAATGGAATACTTTGCTAGAGAGTGAAAGGAACCAAGGACAAATGGTGGCCAGGCATAATCCAGACCACACTACACTGTTGCAGCTCCCAGAACTAAGAAACCAAGCCAACTTAAACAACATTCTGTTGTTGCTGTTGAAGAAGGAGGCTTTGACTGCAGATTTTAGATAGAAGATGCTTCTCTAAACTAATCACTAATGGCTGATCATGAAGAAGCAAAGGTATTAGAACATCTTGGTACTTCTGAATGCATTGCTAAAGTTAATAGGTACAGGTCCTAAAACTTGGAAGTGAGATCTGATCTTGAGTCGTTAAACATTTTAAAAGCTGATTTTAAAAGAGTAGAAAATGATTATAAACCTTAAATTGAAGATTTAGAGAAAACCATTTCTACTATTAAGCATGAGCATACCAACTACATGACTCAAATCAAAGATCTCATAACCAAGTTAACTGAATGCCAGGCTGAGCTTGTGATCAGCAAAGCTAAGGAAGAAAAATGTGTTCTTGAAGAGGAAACCTTCAAGAACATAATATCCTCATCCTTGCATGAAAAAGTTTGTTACCAAAATAGGCAGGGGCTAGGGTCAAGTGAGATAGCTCCTCCACACATACTTCCATCTTTTAGATCTCCAAGGTGTGGAACTTGTCAAGATGAGTTGCCCTCTATTGATACTATCCAAGAGAAGGATGAAGATGTAGAGGAGATAGTGAAAGATGAACCTGAGATGAGTAACAAGGGTTATCCTAAGAAGGGACACTATTCTCCTGAAGAGAAGAAAGAATCAATGTTGACCAAGTTTGCAAGAAAGAATTTGATCAGGGCAACCAAAAGAAAGTCCAAGAAAGCCCAAGAGATCAAGGCCACTTTCAACTCCAAGCAAAGGCAAGTTTTCATCCCTGCTGGATTTGATGTGGTAAAAACCTAAGACTCAACTATGGACTTTAGTACCAAGATTCCTAGTTAATATCCAAATGATCCTGATCCAGAGAAGAAGGCTGATAAAATATGCACCACTATTGCATAGCCTAAACCATCTAGTTTCAAGAGCAAGCCTCATCCCAAAAAGCTTGCTGCATCATTTAAGAAGATGAAGAAGGAAGTGGAAAGTGATAAAGCTAAGCTTCCCACTCAAAAGAAGACTCTCAAAAGCATGCTAACTGAATGCATCTTGTGTGGTAGTACTACTCACTTTGTCAAAGATTGCATCTACATTCTCAAAAGTACTATCCTCATGATCAAGAAGAAAACTTCTGAGAAGAAGAAGAAGATAGCTTCAGAAGAAAACTTTTATCCTTTCTGAAGCTCCAAAGTGAAAAAGAAGATAAGTGAAAACTTACCTTCGGAAGAAAATTTGGTCTCGAAAGAAAGGAATGTTTCCGAAGTACTGATGTCTACTATAGTGGATGCAAAAGCTTCCGAAGGTCAAGTCTCCTAAACTTCTAAAGTCATCAAAACTTTTGAAGTGTTGAAGGCCAAGTCTAGTCTTCTAAAGATGGTGTGGAAGATGAAGGAAGGCCATGTGACCAAAAGTTCTTCATCAAAAACAGTAGATGATCCTCAGAGCTTGCATATAGGATCAATTATTGTTGTATTATCTTCATTTCATTTTGACAAGCCCAAGACCAATGAGGCTTGGGTTTCCAAATGTAACTAACCATCTTTTTATATGCAAGAACAACTAAAGACAAAAAGGAATGTATGGATCATTGACAGTGGTTGTTCCAGGCACATGACAGGCAATGGCTCTTTGCTTTAGAACATTGAGAAAATTGATGGAGGGTCACTTGATTTTGTAGGAAAATTAGGTGGTTACATTACTAGAAGGGGCAGGGTCATAAATGGTAAGCTCAACATCGAGAAGGTAAATTTTGTTTAAGGAGCTTGGGTACAATCTCTTGAGTGTAACCCAAATTTGTGATCAGAGACACAACATGCTCTTTAAAGAGCATGAGTGCATTGATTTCAAGCCCGGGGTGGTCATTCCTCAAGAGCATATCATGTTCAGAGCCCCATGAAAGGGAACATGTACAAGATGGATTTAAAGGAAATAATGTGCATTGTAAAGCCAATAGTGATGAGTCTTTCCTCTAGCATAAAAGAATGTGCTACGTAAACTTTAAGAACATGAATAAATTAATTAATAATGATTTGGTAACTGGAATGCCAAAGAAAGAGTTTACAAGTGATGATCATTTTGTTGCATGCCTGATAGGGAAGCAACACAAGGTGTCTCATAAGCCAAAGGAAATGAACTCCATCACTACTCCCCTACACTTATTACATATGCATCTCTTTGGCCCCACCAGTGTAATGAGTCTAAAAAAGACCTCATATTGTTTGATGATCACAGATGACTTCACTAGATATACTTGGGTCTTCTTCCTTAGAATTGAGGATGAGACCCTTGAGATCTTGAAAAGCTTCATTCTGAAAATTGAGAATCAATGTGATAACAAGGTCAAGATCATTAGATGCGATCAAGGAACTAAATTCAAGAACCAAATCCTTGAAGCATTTTGTGATGAAAAGGGTATTACAAGATAATACAGTGCTCCCAGGACTCCACAGCAAAACGGTGTTGCTGAGAGGAGAAATAGGACACTTATTGAAGCTACAAGAACTATGTTATCTGACTCTAAACTGCCCATCACCTTCTAGGTAGAGGCAGTCAACACTGCCTGCTATGTGCAGAATAAAGTTTTAGTAGTCAAGACTCATGGTAAGCCTCCTTATGAACTATGGCATAAAAGGAGACCTTTTATTGGTTTTCTCAAATCATTTGGATGTCCTTGCACCATCTTGAATACCAAAGATCAAATAGCCAAATTTGCTGAGAAGTAAGATGATGGACATTTTATTGGATACTCTTCTCAAGCTAAGGCTTATATAGGGTGATTGATGAGGAAGTGTATGTCAAACAACCACCTGGCTTTACAGACCCAGATCATCCTAATTATGTCTGCAAGCTTTACGAAGCTCTTTATGGGTTGCATCAAGCTCCAAAGAAGTGGTATGCTGTCAGCATGGGTACAAGAGGTGTACTATTGATGGAACACTTTTCATCAAAGGAACATGAAATGACTTGATGCTGGTTCAAGTTTATATAGATGACATTAGTTTTATGTCAACTAATCTGAAGCTCTGCAAAGACTTTGAGAAGCTGATGAAAAATAGATTTGAAATGAGTGCCATTAGGGAACTAAATTTTTTCTAGGAATTCAAGTGAAGCAAGTTGACAATGGAAACTTCATAAACCAGTCAAAATATGTGCATGACAAACTTACCAGATTTCACATGACTGAATGCAAGGTTGCTAATACACCCATAGCCAGAAACCACTCTCTAGGACCAGATCTTGAGGGGGAGTGTGTTGACGAACATCTATACAGGGCTATGATTGGGTCTCTTATGTACCTCAAAGCCAGTATGCCTGATATCATGTTTGCTACATGTATTTATGCAAGATATCAAGCCAAACCCAAGATGTCACACCTAGTTGCTGTCAAGAGAATTCTCAGATATCTTAAAGGTTCTCCCAAACTGGGCCTTTGGTATCCAAATAATTCTAACTTCAATCTGTATGCCTATATAGATAGTGATTATGGTGGCTGCAATATGACTGCAAAGTCTTCATCTTGGGGATGCCAATTTCTTGGTGGAAGGATAGTCTCATGGAATGCAAGAAACAATCTTGTGTGTCTACATCAACTACTAAAGCTGAATAAATTTCTATTGCAAGCTGCTGTGCTCAAGTGCTTTGGATTCAGAATCAGATGCTAGACAATGAATTTAACTTCAAAGAGACTCCCATCCATATAGACAGCAACAGTACTATCTCTATTACAGATAATCATGTATAGCACTCAAAGACAAAGCACATCAACATCAGGTAACATTTGATTAGAGATAATTTTGAAAAAGGATTGATGAAACTAGTCAAAGTTAACACAAATGAACAATATGCTTATCTGTTCACAAAAGCTTTTGATGAGCAGAGATTTAAATATCTTGTATCAGCTATTGGGATGATTAACTTTGAGTAGATTTTTGTTAAACTAAACTCAAGATTATTTTTAATACGTGTGTCTTAAGTTGTCTATATCAACACCATATAAGCCTAGTTTATTTTGGAGGGAACTTTTCAAAATGATATTCTTTAAAATTTTGGATATGATTTCTTTAGGAAGACATCACATTGTCTTCAGAAAAAAGTTAAGTTTTCAAAACAAATAACTACTTCTGAGAAATTAAAGTTCAGAAAAAATTCTGATATATCTTTTGAATCTTATATTTGTCACCAAGAACTTATATGTATTGAAGGACTATTTTCTTCCAAAAGCAATTAAGTCTCAGAAGCAAAATTCTGATATTTGATATCTTCCGAAGCAAAATTTATCTATCAAGTAAAAATACTCAAAAATACTCCAAGTATTTTTCTTCCGAAGCAAATTCTTGAAAAAGCTAAAGAATATCTTCCGAAGCCAAATTGGCTTCGGAAGTTTTCTCAAACCTTACGAAGACAAATTACCTTCGGAAGATTTTAGACTTCCAAGAAAACTACCTTTTTGGGCACTTTTTTTAGGGTGGGACCGACATCCGGATTTCAAAGTTTATCCGTTTACATTAACTTTGTCTCCAATCATTACTATATATATTCGTACAATGGTTCCCCCTCTTTCATTTTCTCCTTCATCTGCAAAATTCAAACCCTGAATTCACCCACAAACCGACTTTGTTCTTACCTTTCTTCACTTCAAAGCTACTCAAAATGGCCAAACTTGATTCTCGAAACCAACCTGATTTTTCCATGTAGTTACACAGGCAACACAACCAAGTTGCACTGTTATCATCTGAGAAAGATCCAGGTTTCTTAAATGTTTGCTGCTTCTTATCTCTAACCAACTACCTCACCGCCCTCATAATAGACCCTCCATTGTATGAAGATTAGCTTTTAGAGTTCTAGAGGACCTGCCAAGAGGTCATCTTAGACGATGGGAAGACACTATCTACCACAGTGAAGGGGAGGACAATATTCATCACTCCAGCCACCATCAACTCTCATCTAAGGCTGGATGATGAAGAATATGACTTGTCCTTCCCCTAATCTACTATAAACAAATCATTCCGGCAGATGGGCTATACAATGGACTATTCAGTAAGAACCTTCATAAAGGGTAAGGTCCCATCTCAGTGGAATTACCTCCTCCATCCGGTAATCTACTCTCTATCTAACAAACATGGAGGTTAAGATCAAATCCCTGAGGACTTATCCCATATAGTCCATGGGATGGTTCAAGGGGTCAAGTTCAAGTACTCACAGTTTGTTTATACCAACTTGCTTGCTAACTTGGACTTCTTAGAATATTATATGTTCCCTAGATATGTTCATTACATTCTTAACTATGAACTGCACTCACAGTTAGGGGGAATAGGTAATATTATTAAACTAGGATAGATGAAGCCTGACATCTTCAAAACAATGAAAAAGCCCACTGTTGGCTTCTCAAGGTGACAACTTGGTAGCACCAGCCAATGTTGAACCCACACCTTCTATATCTGCACCACCACTAATCACCATCACCTACCTAAGAAAATCCAAACGAACCCTTGCTTAGTCTACGCGGGTTGAGTAGGCCCCCAAATCACCAACCATGTAGGAAGAAGTGGACACTGGAGCTCCCACTTCTCCTGAGGAGCAGACCACTCCTATTATTTCTATGATTAGTGCTAAGGTTCCTCATGCTCAGCCTGATGAGCTCATTACCCCGACCTTAAGCCTTTACTTTGAGTCTCAAAACTCTAGTAATAAACCTTTAAGGGAAAGTTACCATCCTTAACCTTTAAACCTCAACCAACTAATTCCCAACCTAGAATTCTATGATGATGAGGATATGGGTTTTAGTGAGTACTATAAGTCTCTCTTCTCCACCCATGCTCAAGGAGAGATGAGTGCTCCTGAGTCACCCATATCTAGCCCACATCATCCACCCACAACTGAGGTGAACCTCCCTAAACCTGTTCAGGAGACCCATATGAAAGAGGCTCTCACTTTTGCAAGTGATTACATTATTAAGACCTCAGCCACAACAACCTAGCCTATTGACACTTCTTTTGAAGCTGTTAATATACAGGGGAAATCTAGCAGCCAAAAGACACAAGCTGGTGATGAGGAAGAAGAATTTGGTCCTATTCTCTTATCCCTTCATGAGTCTTCTAATGAAGATGAGGGGAGTCTGAAACTAAAGGAGCAAAGACTAGTAAAAACATGCACCTATTTAGTCTCAAAGGTGAGTCACCTAGAATATCAGGTGGCTACCTTACAAAGAAGGGTCAATGACTAGTAACTTGAGATCACCGATCTCAAGGGCAAGTTAGCTGAGAGACCCATCCAGAGGACTCAACCAAGCCCACAAGAACCTGTGGATGTGGTGGACCTAACCTTTAGCTCCCTTGTGCAAGAGGGCAATGCTACCATAAAGGGGAGAAAGTCCTACCTACAATCATGGAACCTGGGAGTTCCTCTCAGAGTATGGACATGGAGGACTCACCACCCTCACTTGTAGTTGTCCATACTTAACAACCTCCTCAGGTCCACATTGATGTGGACTCACGTATTCAAAGCTTTTTTGAGGAGGGTATACCAAGGGCTATGCCTACTCTATATCACCCTGCTAAAAATCCAATAGTAGGATGGAGGTATGATGCTGAAAGGAGAGCCCTGGTAATATCTGGGTCTCAAGAACAACAAGAAATCTTCAACTTCTACACCATGAGATAATGAGAGCACCTATTTAGTTGACCTCCCACTTGCCAACCCAAGTCAAAACAGGCAAGCTGAAAGGTTAGCCAATAGGATTCAACAAAGGGTGCTTGAAGAGTTCAAGCTGGGAACCAAATTATATAGACAGAGGCAAGCAGACAAGAATGTTGGTCAACTGGATGCTGAGGTGGACTCTAAGATTAGCTTCGAAGGGGAAACCTTGGCTAAAGGCCCAGTAGTTGAACCTGTGAAACTTAAGACAGGAACTTCTTCAACACCTATTACCCTCAGTGAGGCATCAGTTGGTGACGGTGTCTGGCAGCCTCTCTCTAGCCAAAGCTCTCTCCACCTTGAGTCACAAAGGCCTGTGAGTGATAAAGGGAAGAGGAAAATGACCTCTGAGGAGATTAAGGAGGAGAAGAGAGAGAGGAAGGGGAAGGCAAGGGGAGAGAGTTTAAGTGGGACCCCTAGCTTCATGGAAGCTATAATCAGGGTTGCCCCCACACCAAGCACTTAAGATGATGAGTTAAGGGCAACCAGATTGAACTATTTGGGGTAAAGAAACTACAATATTGATGAACTCATCTCTCTCCCTTTGGATGATTAAATGAACTGGCTGGCAAGGAAGTGTCAAATGAGAAAAAGAAGGCTGAGAATGCAGAATTGCTCCTTAAAATCAAAGAAGAAAGGAGAAGAAAAAGACTTTACAAATTTCGTACTCTCTTCCCAGTTCAGGAAAGTCCTGAGGCAGAAGCTATGGCTACTGAGTAACAAACTCAGGTAGGTAGGGACCAAGACAGGAAAAACATGATAACCTACCTGAGTGTCATTGGTCTCTATCAGGTAGCAGTCCTTCTTCCCTTATCATATGAATATGTTAAGTTTGAATACCTCAAGCAACTTGAGCAACAAGTGCAAAAAGAAGAAAAAGCTACAAAGAGGAAGATGAGGGAAGAGGCTGCAAGGTCAAGAGCCACCATCAGAGCAAATCTGAAGAAGTCTGATGATAGACAAAAGATGGTGAGCTTCTTGAAGCTCTATGGATTCTCTTAAAGGAGACTTGGTCTAATGTCTCTATCCACTATGGATGAGCAGATTAGAGTGATCAAGCAGAAGATCAAAAAAGGTGAGCTGGTTGACTTGCATTCTCCACCAAGTCATGCTGCACCTAAAGCTGAGGTCAAGGTTAAACCTTAGGAAACAACACAACCTGGACCTAGTGCTGCATGATAGCCAGCTTCATCTTTTGATCCATAGTAGGGTCCTAACCCTTCTCCTTCTGAATCTATGAAGGACAAGAACCCAACTTAGAAGGACAAACAAGAACAATCTGGTACTGCAGGCCAGTCCTCTCAGTTAAAGTACAGAAAGAGGAAAATGATGGCCATAAGAAGGGACAAGAAGAAGATGAAAAAGTCCAAGGAATCCACCTCTACACCTTAGGATGGGTCAAAACATCCTAAGGGTGCTCAAGAAGAGGCTGCTCAACAAAGTCCACTCATAGTAAAGCCTCTTGCTGCTGAGAGACCCATCTTGTCTTAGGTGTTTGTTACAAACCCAGACGGATGGTATGTCACTGGAGATCAAGGAGGTCAAGACATTTACTTCTAGCAAACATTCTTAATATCCTTCTACATGATCTGTATGACATGATGAGATACTTTGAGAGTCTAAGGAATCCTGACCAACTGATGATAAAGGGAATGGTCTTGATTCTGATGAGGACTGTCAACAGATGAAGATCAATACTCAAAGGTCTCTCCAGTTTTGGTAGCATCAGCCCAGGGGGAGTTTGTAATGAATACATTTAAAGGCCAATGCAACCAAAGAATAAACATAGAGCTCTCAGCATGCACATGTGAGTACTAAGAAAGTACTTCGGAAGATTTGATATAAATAAGTGAATTATGCTAAGTATCAAATCTTCCAAAGCCAAAAGACCAATTCTTCCGAAGCCAAAGATGAAGTCTTCCGAAGCTTCAAAGACAAAGTCTTCCGAAGCCAAGACTGATTTCTTCTGAAGGCAGATAAGACATGCTTTCTCTAACTTACTTTTGACAAAAGCTAAACCACCTTTCTGCTGCCATTTCTAAAGACTCACCAACCAATATGGTTTGGTGAAAAGTCCATGCTTTTGTCAACTGTAGATTAAGGTGTTGAGTCTGTAACTTTCCAACTATGTACTTTTATCCTTTTTTCAATATATTAGGATGTGAGCTATAGCATATCATAGTCACTAGTCAAAAGGCAATCTACCTTTTGACTCTACATTGATCTTGTTGTCTACATTAGTGTTTCCAGCTGGCCTTCAAAGTATGGTCGGCTGTAAGATATAGTATAAAGTATCTTAAGTACTTGTATTTAGAGGACAAGCCTTGTAACACTTATAAGAACTTGAGAGCAATATACATCATTCTTGAAAACCATATTATCTTGTTCTTGTTCTTGTTCTTTTACTTGTGTTCATTGTTTCATCATCTAAGTCGGTTCCCTATTTGATCTACTAAGTGTTCTAAGTCTCTCCACCTTGTGAAACTGTTGCATTAACCATCTTCAAAGGTCTTGCATGGTACATAAAGATCTTACGGCCCTCGTCAACTTATAGCTCGTGACATCACTTATGGTCCGTAAGTGTTCAAGACAAACGGGCTGTTAACAACCTTACAAGATGTTAGGTAACTTTAGCGAATTATTGATGTGACATATTATTTCTCGGTATTTGTGTTTTTTATGACTATTAGACATGTCACATTATTCCAAAAAAATGTGTCGCAATTATTTAACGTGATATAAAATTATATATAAACATACTATATAAATGAACATATGTTATTTCGTTTGATTACGTGAAATTGAAACGAATTAATTAAAAGGTCCTATGGAGTAAGTAATTGAAGGCTTCATAATGGTTCATATTATGACGCACCCGTCATTTCTCAGAGTATTCTTGCAATAATAGATAACTATAATTGGCAAAATACTCAGAACTGGCCTCGAAATGTTGTGCAATTCTTACGGAACGAAGATTCCTAGTCATGCGGGGTGTATTATATGGTGTTGCAGATCTTAAGCTAGATTTTTGGGATACCCTACTATGGAAAGGGGATTTATGTTTAGATGTATTATATGGGCGTTGCGATTCTCCCATTTGAGTGCTTTAACTTAATATTCTCGGGATCCGTTGATGGTGACGAATATGCATAAGGGAGAACCGAATTATTCCCTCCGTTATGGGATGGTGACATGGTAATTTTGTTTTTGTGTTTTATTTGTAAATTAAAAACCAAAATACATTTGACATATATATATATATATATATATATATATATATAGACATACATACATATAGGGGAGAGATCAAATGAATACCATACTTATAGGAGAAAACCAAGAAAATTAGTCTTAGCCAATCACATAATTTATACTATATTTATATTTAATTTATTGTAAAGGGTATTTAGGTAAATAGTTTCGAAACTAATTTTGAAATTTGTTTTGTTTTATTAGATATCTCTTTCATATCCATAGATAATGGATTTTAAATTTGAATGAGAACAACATCACATACAGAATATTTGATTTAGAACAAACTTACAAATTTCATGTATTTATTATCTAAAATTGTTTATTATCTTCACCACATTAATCGTCCTTTACAATTACAAAAATCTCAAAAAAAATTGAAAAGATTATCAACAAAGGTTTATTCTAAGAAAATCCGTAGATGTCACCCATTGAACTGTATAGTCGCCGCCTACCACCATCGACTTCGTCAGCTCTGGCAAGCATCGTCTGCACCACGTCTTTTGCGCTTTTTTCTTTGAAGTATCGACTGCCATCACCATTATCGTCACTCATCCTTTGGTTAATCACATGTCAAGAACAACAACAAAACCACATAACTCTTGCATAATTATCTAATTAAACATTTAAGGTACGTAAATCTATTCGATAGAGGAGAGAATCTTCTCGTAATATCAAGATGAGATTATAAAAATAATCTCAGTTACATATATATTTACAAGATGAAGATAGTGATGAATTGGATGGAAAGGAGTATTCGGGTGATAAGAAGATGAATTGAAGAAGATAATGGTTGATTCAAAGCATGCGAGATACGTATATGTAAGCATGACAAGCAAAACGAATACCTAAACCCGATGAAAAAGACAGACACGAAGAACGTGAAGATTTTTAATTTTACCATAACCACGTATATGAAATATTGTTGTTACATATATGTAACTCTATTGTTACATATACGTACCTCTGTGTTGTTTACGTATATGTAACTCTATTGTTCTAATGTTTATATATCTTTACTATATGCATGTGTAAGTTTGTTGTTTACATATATGTACTCTAGAACTTGTTTTTAGCATTGAAAAAAAATTTGGTTTAAAATATATATATGTAACTCATCTTGAATTTTCATATGGATTCGCTAACAATGATACACATACGTATGATAGTGTTACATATACGTAACACACAATGTTACGCATACGTAGCACACAATGTTACGCATACGTAACACGGTGTTACGAATGCATAACTAGTCGTTTCTTTAGTTTATTTGTTTTTAGAAGAATCATGATGATCTATTTTTTCAATCCAAAATAAAAAATAATGCATTTGATTATTTAAATCTCTATTTAATATAAGAGAGAGGTGGGAGGTGAGAGAAAAAGGGAAAATGTGAGTTAATTTAGGAATTTTCTTATTATACTTGGTAGTTACCAAGTTAATTATTTTGTGATGTTCCTATTTTGCCCTTTATGTCTATTTAAAGACTCATCATCTTTTATTTAATTACTAAAATACCACAAAATAATCTCAACCATAGATCAAAAAAATCAATGGTGAATAAGTGGTTTTCTTGGTTTTTAATTATAATATGGTTTTCACTAGAACCCTCCCCTATATATATATATATATATATATATATATATATATATATATATATATATATATATATATATATATATATATATATATATATATTCCTAAACAATATGATAAATAGTTTAATTAATATTAAGTTTGATATTAACAATGTTAATACTATTACTCTTGTAATTATATTTATCAATACATTTGTTAATAGTACTTATATCAAGTGATTGATAACAATAAGATTTAATTATTTGAACAATATGTATGATATATAGCTCACATATGCCAATAAAGATATTAATATAATAAGTTATCAAGCCAAGTAAACTTAATTAGTTTAGAGTTGGACATCTCTATTACAATGTTATATAGCAACACATATATGTTTGCTAATAAGTAAATAATTATGTATATGTACCTATTTGTGTGAATTCACGATACATATTAAGGTCTACCTAACTTAAAGGACAATACAAATAACACCAATATCATACATCCCCACCATAATATTAGAGGGTGATCTTACTTTGATTAATACAATGAGTACAATCGCATATGTGATAATGTTACCATATTAAGAATGGTGATAAATGTACAATTAGGATTACACCGATGAATCCCTACACATAGATATGAGGTTTTAAGTTTGACATGCAGATACTTGTAAGAGAAAACCAGGTGAGTTTTTGTAGCCCTTGTTTATTTAAATCAGTGTAAATTGCAAATTTCATCCTTTATCTACGTAGTAAATTGCAGTTTTTGTCCTTAAACTTTATTAATTACACGGATCATCCTTTAAGTTTAAGGTTTATAATTGATTATGTTATTTTCAATAGCTAGCATTAAAACTTTTGTTAAGCATCTATTAAAATGACTAACATGCTCTTATTAATTAAATATGATATTAAATAACATCATCCTTCGTTTAAACTTTTTGAAAAGGTGGTTTTTGAATCAAGTCCTACAAACACTAAAACCATGAATGGAACATGTTACACAAACTCTACAATTTTTTTCATATCCATATCCCATCAACAGCAAACTTAGAATAGAACAAAAGGGATTGAGTTCTTCAACCTATAACACCACCAAGAGGAATCAATTTGAATTAACACTGGTATTACCGATTCAATAGACGAAAAACCTGTAAAAAAAAACCTCCATCCCCACTTCTCCGCATTTCCCTCTCGTCCTTAATTTCTAAATTGTGGTAGGAAGACTTGTAATGATTTTGATTCTCTTGGACTTGTTCTCCTCGATCTGCTGTCTCAAGAGGTTGTAAGCAATCACCAAAGAAGAATGAAATCAAAGAAGAAGAACTCTTTTATTCAAAATAACCAAAGAGAATTTACAAGGAGAAATGAATTCATCATGTTCCCCATCTCTAGAACTCTATTTATACCTAAATTGACCTAAAATTTGTAACAAACATTTTACACCTTTAGCCCCTGTATAAACAGAAAACAACACAAACAGACCCTGAACATCACAAGAAGTAAAAACAGTACTAGAACTAAAAACAACACAAGAACCGTAAACAGCATAAAAACGAAAACATCACAAAAACTAACATATGATTTTTGAATTTAACTCTGATCAATCTCCACATTTAAAGTAACAAAATCATCAACCAATCCCAAGCTTACCAATACACTAATAATATTCTCACCAGGCAAACTCTTGGTCAACATATCAGTCAGGTTTTTATCTGTACTAATCTATTCCACTTCCAACTGCTTAGCATAGATCACATCTCTTACAAAATGTAACCTTATATTGATATGCTTTGTTCTTTCATGAAACACACTATTCTTTGTGAACTATACAGCTCCTTGATTATCACAATAAACCACACCATGTAACAACTTCAGGCCCAACTCCAGAACCAGACCTTTTAATCAAAGTCCTTCTTTCACTGATTTAGTAAGAGCAATATACTCCGCCTCAATTTTTGAGAGAGCTACTACATGTTGTAGCCGAGACTTCCAACTAACAACATTTCTAAAGAACATTAAACACATAACCGGTTGTTGATCATCGCCTATCCAAATCTTTGACATAATCAGCATCAACAAAACTTCCACTATATAATAGTTTCCTTCTTTTGTAGAAGCACTAAAGTTTAATCCCCACTCTTTAGTACCCTTTAAGTACCATAAGACCGATTTAGCAACAAACTAGTGTGACTTACCAGGCATTGACAAAAATATACTAATCAGACTAACATCATAAGCCAAATCTGGCCTTGTACTTACCATAAGATACATGAGACTCCTAACTACATTTGTATATAAGACAGTCTCCATGTACCTGTGCTCATCATCAGTACTAGGAGCATCTTGAGTAGATAATTCAAAATAAGCAGCTTAGGGAGTCTTCACTATCTTACAACAGTCCATCTGATAATTTCTCAAAACTTTATCAGCATAAGAAAACTGAGTAAACTTAAGCCTCTTCTGAGATCTATCTCTAGAAATATGCATTCCCAATATCTTTCAAGCTTCACCCAATTCCTTCATTTCATATTCCATTTTAAGCATATCTTTAGTGGCTACTATATCTGCTACCATATCTGTTTTATATCTACATGCCACCAGCATGTCATCTACATACATGAGTAGATAAATGAAATTTTCATCACCCAACTATTTATTGTAAACACAACTATCATTAATACTTCTTGAAAAACCATGAGTCACCATAAATTCATCAAACCAATTATACCATTGACGAGGCGTTTGTTTTAACCCATACAAAGACCTTTTTGGCAGACACACTTTATCTTCCTCTCCAGCCTTTATATATCCAATAGGCTTTTTCATATAAATGCTTTCATGTTTAGTTTTTGTATTATCAAACTCCGAAATACCTCCTTCATCTCCTTGTGAAACGTCAGGTTAATCATCATCCTGCTCCACCTTAATAAGAACCTTCTGATCCCTGTTAGCCACATGTAAACTGGTATTCCCAACAACATCTTTATACAAAACACAATCTTGAAACTCAACAATTTTGCTGATTACAATTCTTGGACTGCAATTATCCAAACTCCATAACCTATAGCCTTTTACACCTTGAGGATAGCCTAAAAAGATACACTTTTGAGCTCTTGAATCTAGCTTATCTTGACTTATATGAGCATAAGCCACATAACCAACCACCCTCAAATGACTACAATCAGGTTTCTCCCCAGCCCACATCTCCATTGGTGTTTTCATACCCAAAGCTCTTAAAGGGGACCTATTTATCAAATAGGCTATTGTGGCTACAATTTCACCCTAAAAATCTTTAGGCAACCCAACATTCAATCTCATACGCCTCACTCTTTTTAATAATGTTTTGTTCATTCTTTCAGCAAGACCATTTAGTTGTGGTGTACCTGGAATGGTTAAGTGTCTACCCACTCCATTCTTCTTACAGAACTCATTAAACTCCTGATTACAAAATCCAACCCATTATCTATTCCGAGCCTTTTTAATTTCTTCCCAGTCTGAGTTTCAACAAATGTCTTCCATTCGACAAACTTTTGAAACACATCACTCTTGTGTTTAATCACATAAACCTAAACTCTTCTAGAGTAATCATCTATGATGGATAGAAAGTATCTAGCTCCACCTATAGTGTTCACTCTAGAAGGCCCCCACAGATCTGAATGGACATAATCAAGAATATCTCTGGTAGTATGCTTGTCTTTACTAAAATGTACTCTTTTCTTCTTACCAAGAACACAAGTCTCATAAAACCTTAAGTCATTCATTCTTACATTATCAATGATCTTTTGTTTAGTGAGCTCAATTAGACCTTGTTCACTTAGATGTCCAAACCTCTTATGCTATAAAAGAGCACTACCCTTAATAGTCATTGCAACATACACATTTCCAGTGATCACATCACCATCTAACAGATATGTATCATTACCCATTCTAGTACCAGTTAGCAACACTAGACACCCTTTTATCACTTTTCCCTTTCCATTTTTGAGACTGACTATATACCCAACTTTCTTAAAAGTTCCTAAAGACATCAGACTTCTACTAAGACCAGGAATGTACCTGACATGATGCACATCCATCTCACTCCCATTCTTCAACTTGAATATGATAGCTCCCATACTAAGAATCTTATAGGGTCGATCATCTCCCAACTTTACCTCACTATGGTCTTCTAGTTTGAGATCTTTGAAATGCTCTATAACTGGTGTCATGTGAAATGAACATCCTAAATCAAGAATCCACCCACCTTGATTTCCTTGATTTGTTAGATTCAATACATCAGAGCTTTCATACCCTTCTGAAGAACACTCTGAAACATGGCTGTTGTACCCCTTTGCAAAAGAATTATCACTCTCTTTTTTTCTTCTTGGTACAATCTCAATTTAGTGCTTCTCAGATCCACATACATAGCATCTTCTTTTGAATATTGATTTAGATCTTGAATGCCCTTTTGACTTTCCACTTCTAAACTCTGTTCTGCCTCTCACACGCAGACCATCATTCGAATCATGTTAAACATCTGTTCATTTCTTCAACTCTTCCGAATTCATGGCAGCAAGAACTTTAACCATAGGTAGAGATTCTCTACCATACATCAACGTATCAAAAAAAATGCACATATGATTTGGGTAAAGAAACCAAGAAGATTATGGCCTGATCTTCATCTTCCAAAGTCACATCTACGTTTTCAAGATCCAATATGAGTTTGTTAAACTCATTTGTATGGTCTTCCATTCTTTTACTAGCACCCATCTTGAATGTATACATCCTCTTCTTCAGATACACCCGATTTGCGAGTGACTTGGTCATATACAAACTCTCCAATTTCGAACAAATTCCGGCCACCGTAGTTTCTTTTGAAACTTCTCACAACACATGATCTCCTAGAGATAGGATCATCGCACTATGGGCTTTCTCCATTATATCTTTCTTCTCTTTATCCGTCAAGTTCACTAGTAGATTGGATTATCCAGTGAGTGCATCCACCACACCTTGGTGAACCAATAGGGTTCGCATTTTGAGTCTCCTCAATCCAAAATCGTTCTTACCATCGAACTTTTCCAGATCAAACTTTGTTGACACTATCGAACTTTTCCAGATCAAACTTTGTTGACATCATATTCTCTGTTTCTGACTTCAATCAATCACCTTCTTTAAGAGCTTGCACCAAACCAGGATTTGATACCAATTTTAAGCTATGCTAAAGAAGAATTGAAATCAAAGAAGAAGAACTCTTGTATTCAAAGTAATCAAAGAGAATTAACAAGGAGAAATGAACGCATCTTGTTCCCCTCTCTACAACTCTATGTATACCCAAATTGACCTAACAAATTTGTAACAAACATTTTACACCTTTAACCCCTTTACAAATACAAAACAAGAAAAACAGTCCCTGAACTTCACAAGAATCGTAAACAGCACAAGAATCGTAAATAGCACAAAAACGAAAACAGTACGAAAACTAACATATGATTTTTGACTTTAACTCTCATCAGAAGTTAATTCACAAATAATTTGATTGGGTTTTGGCTTGCTTGCCCTTTTCTTTTCAACAGTTATCAAGAATGATTTCTTTATTTACTTTCTTTTTCAATATCAAATGTTCACAACAATGATCCCCTGTAATTTTAGGTTCCATAGCAGATATGGTGGTGGGGCATTAAACAACCAGCCATCTTCATGATTTTTCATTGTTGAGAAGAAAGGGGGCCTAAGGTCTGAGATTTAAAGTTCTTTACTTTTGTACTCTATAATTAAATAGGTATAATAATGAGGGTAAAATGGGTATTTTATAAAGAAATAACACAAGTTTTAACGTCAGTTACAAGAAACGGCGTCATTTGTGACAAACCATAAACATAAAGGATGATCCTTGTAATTAATAGAGTTTGATGGTAAAATCTGTAATTTAGTACCTATATAAAGGACTAAATGTGTAATTTACTGTTTAAATCAATTTGGGGTGAAAATCATACTCGTGTGAGTTTTCATAGCCCCTCTTTACTTACAAAACTTTTTAGGGTGAAAAGCATTCTCATATTTATCGAACTTTTCTATCACATGCAATTCTTTAAAACTTTCTTTTTACACTGACTGTTGACATTACACAACTATTAATTTTGTACGAACCAATAGATCGTATGAGTAGTACTACTTGGGAAATCCCCCACGCACAGTGTGTCTTATAGATAGGTTAACAAACACCAAGACATGAAGTGCCGAAGAGCATGTTGTGTCGTCGTGACATATTATCTGCACATGTTGCTCTTTGACAATTCAGGTGTTGCTATTCAAGAATTCAATCCATATTAGATGGGGATTGAATAATCAGGTAAAGGGTTGGTTGTGGACTTATTTAATTGGTTGTAACGGTGGCCATATTGGTCGAGATTCAAGAATTAAAATTTGTATTTTATTACGTAGAATGGTATAAAACAAGATATTTAAAGCGGCAAAAAGTTAATTATATGATGCTTGCCTTAAGTTCTAACAATTTATAGCAGGTGAGTTGTATGCAGACACATAATATAATGATGTAATTTTATATTATTATGTAATGCTTCGGTTTTAATAATAAGATTATTATTCCTTTATATAATAGAGGAATGCTAGCTATAGTTAAGTGGATGTTTTTAAGCAAACTTTACAAGTGATCAATGCATAATGTTATTGTACTATTATTTAGGCACATGGTACAAGCAACAAGTGGGTTATATAATGTACCTCTCCTCCCACTTTCATCACCTCTTTATCTGGCTTCATCATTCATCTCTCTTTCTTCTCTTCATGTTCTTTGGAGACATTGAGTTTGTTGTATGATTGTTTTCGCTTGCAAATTTCTTTAGGTAACTACTTTATGTTCGATGGGTCTTTAGTGTTTAGCGTTCGAGGTATTTGGCAAGCCCTAAATTTTTCTGTGCTCGATTTCTTCTGCATGTGTGTATTTTGGTGATTGTATTGCCTTATTTTGATGTTCTTTGATACATTTTGGTTTTGATTTCTTAACTACAACCTTTTCTTAATTCTGCTTATACTGTTTATTTTAGGGCAGCAATAGGTTGAGTTTGATGTTGATGGAGACCTCTAAAACATTCAAAATGGTAAGAACTATTTTGTTAAATGAGTTTATTAAGGTTAAAAAGTGTAAAAGTAGGTTAAGGAGCATCAAAATATTCATCTTTCTCGAGCTTTTACTCTTCAAATCTTGGCTCATGCCGTTCACTGAATTATTTTCACCAAGCGTATGTAAAATGTGTTCGTCATTAAAACTGACATGGAAATTGTGATTGTTGGTGGTTTATGGTTGTCTTTGTTTTAAAAATAGGTATATATGTGTATGAATAATTAATACTATCATATGTTGCTAGATTTTATTTTCATCTTATCATTTAAATTGAATCTTTATTTTAAGAGCAAATGATCTGTTTTGTCTCGGTACCAATTTGATTTTGGCAAAGAATTTCCCAAACTTATTCCAACATCATCTTTAATTTTGTTTCATCCTAAATCACCCCTTTTATGTGTTTATTCCAATGCAGTCAACATGAAAACCAATTCATAGTTTAGGATGACCAGTCTTCATCATCTTTAAATTTGTTCAAATATTAATGTTTACTTTTGATGTTTTTGATCTTTCTTTTTGGTATATTGAGACTTTAGTTAAGGTTTTTTGTTTATAATACTAATGTCTTTTATTCTGCTTCAAAGCTTCCTATGAATTGTAGCCATTCCAATCTATGAATTGTAAGCATTCCAATCCTCCGTTTACTTATGCAAAGCTGGGTTTGTGTTTATCACTAACTTAGGTAAAACGAAATAGGTCAAATGTGTACAAAGAAAAACTATATTCTTAGTGAATAACCTACAAATTCGATATAGAAAAAACAAATCTAGCTATTGAACTAACAAAAATTTTTTCAATATTTGAAATTTGTTGACAGAAAGTGTTTCGGGCGAGCCAACCTGACCCGAGCGGTTTCAACATAGGCAGAATAGTAACCCTTTTTACCCATTACCAGTCCATGTTCTATACGACCCCCACCCCTACACCCATTTTGATGATTCCAAAGAAACCAACTGTTACCAAACCATAGCATTAAGGGTGGGAGGTAACAACATGCTGAGTGTGAAGCCTAGATAACCAGGAACCAAAGAAAATCTAAAATAGTGTGTATATCACCCCTTAGCCATCTAACGTGATTCGTTTTGTTTCTATGGAGTACTTGTGTCACATCTATTTCAACAAAGGAGTCGGTTTGTTAATTTATATTGTTATTTATAAAAATGTGGTTATCCATGTTGGTATTGATGAATCAATACGTACACCAATTTGATGTGTAGAAGAGAAGATTTGGAAGAAACTTGTAAGTTATTGATAATACATATTGTAAGGACTACACTTAGAGGCCGATGCAACCAAAGACCAACCAAGAGCTCTCAGCATGCTGAAATGAAGAACAAGGAAGTTACTTCGGAAGATTTGGTATAACTCAGTGAATTATGCTAAGTATCAAATCTTCCGAAGCCAAAATACCATATCTTCTGAATCCAAAGAAGAAGTCTTCCGAAGCTTCAAGGACAAAGTCTTCCGAAGCCAAAGGCTGATTTCTTCCTAAGACAGAGAAGACATGCTTTCTCTGAATCAGCTTTTGACAAAAGCTGAACCACTTTCTGCTGCCACTTCTGAAGACTCGCCAACTTATACGAGTTGGTGAAAAGTCCATGCTTTTGTCAACTGTAGATTAAGGTCTTTTGTCTATAACTCTCCAACTATGTACTTTTATCTTTTTTGTAATAGATAAAGATGTGAGCTATGGCATGTCATAGTAAATAGTTAAAATGCAATCTACCTTTTGACTCTACCTTGATATTGTTGTCTAGATTAGTGTTTTCAGTTGGCCTTCAAAGTATGCCCGGCTGTAGGATGTAGTATAAAGTGTCTCAAGTACTTGTATCTTTTATGTATGTTTTGTAACACTTGTAAGAACTTGAGAGCAATATAAATCATTCTTGAAAACCATATTTGAGTGTTCTTCTTCTTGTTCTTTTACTTGCTTTCTTTGTATCATCTAGCCGGTTCTCTATTTGATCTGCTAAATGTTTCATATCTCTCCACCTTTTTAAAACTGTTGCATTGACCACCCTTCACCGGTCCTATAATTGGTATCAGAGCATCTTAGGCTCTTGATTGTAAGATCTCACCATCTTTGATCACTTTAGTTTCACAGAACATTTAACAACTCAAATGGCATCTCTTACTAAGGCTGATATCGAAACAGGCGCTATGACAAAGTCTTCACTGATCACTCCTGATGACTTTGATACTTGGTGCCAACATATGGAAGGGTTCATCAAGTCTCAAGACAGTAGGATGTGGAGATCTATTGTCAAAAGACCTCACATCCCATACACCTCTTCAGCCACTGCTGGAGGTGGCATGATACCAAAGGAAATGGCTGACTACTCTGAAGAAGACTGGAAAAGAATAGATGTAGATCAAAAGGCCATGACCGCTCTTCAAATTGCTCTTCCTAACTCCATATACAGAGGCTTTAAGAAGTGCAAGACTGCGAAGCAGCTCTGGGATGCACTGAAGCTGATGTATGTGGGGTCTGATGAATCCAGAGAGAACAAGAAGGATATCATGCATCAGTAGTTTGAAAACTTCACCTACAAGACAGCTGAAACCATGACTCAACAATACTTTAGGTATGTTGAGATTGTGGATACTCTGACTGATGTTAGAGTAAAGCTTGAAAACAGGGACATAGTGAGGAAGTTCATGTTCTCTCTTCCCAGACAATGGACTCACTACTATGTGACCATTAAGAGAACTAAAAACCTCTCTACTCTTACTCTCACAGAACTGTATGGTATCCTTAGTAGGTACTAGATGGAGATGAACTTGCAAAATCCATCCAGCAGCTCTTCCAACAAGTAGTAGAGTTCAGTCCTTCATGTGGTTGAAAGGGATAGCATAGAACCACAACATCATCTTATATGTTTCTCTGAAACCTCACAAAAGGGTCCTTTCATCACCTTCCCCGAGACACCAAGGGAGAGCTACATCCAAGGAAGCCCATTCCAAGAGACAAGCTTTGCACAAGCCTTTGTGTCTACTGATGAAAGTTGTGGCAACTTTCTTTTTACTCTTGAAGACTTAGACTATATTCATCCAGATGATCTGGATTACATGGAAATAGTCAAACAGATGGCTATTCTCACTCACAGAGCTAAGAAGTTCTACAAGAGGAGAGGAAGAAAGTTTCCCAGCAATGTGGCTAGTGGAAAGTTTCGACTGGACAAAAGCAAAGTGAAGTGTTACAACTGTAACTAGATGGGTCACTTTGCCAAGGAAAAATAGTGGCCAAACACAACCCATGCCAAACTACATTAATGCAGCTCCAAGAACTGAGAAGCCAAGCCAGCCAAACAATATGCTGCTATTGCTATTGAAGAAGGATGCTTTAACTTGAGCTTTCAGGTAGAAGATGCTTCTTCAAACCAAGCACTGATGGCTAATCATGAAGAAGCAAAGGTATTGGAACACCTTTATAAACCTGAATGCATTACAAAAGTTAACATGTATATGTCCTATAATTTGAAAGTGAGATATGACCTTAAGTCCTTGAACATTTTAAAAGCTGATTTTAAAAGAGCTAAAAATGACTATAAACTTAAAACAGAAGATTTAGAGAAAACTATTTCAACTCTTAAGCATGAGCACACAAATTACAGGACTCAGATCAAGGATCTCATTACCAAATTAACTAAATGCCAAGCTGAGCTTGTGATCAACAAAGCTAAGGCAGAAAAATGTGTTCTTGAAGACGAAACCTTCAAGAACATAATATCTTCGTCCTTGCATGCAAAGATTTTTTATCTGAACAGGCAAGGATTGGGTTCAAGTGAGATAGCTCCTCCACACACATTATTATCTGTAAGATCTCCAAGGTGTGGAACTTGGATGAGTTGCCCTCCATAGATCCCATTCAAGAAGAGGATGAATAAAGAGGAGGTAGTGAAGGATGAACCTGAGGTGAGTGACAAGGGTTATCTTGAGAAGGGACACTATTCTCCTGGAGAGAAGAAAGAATCCGGGATGACAAAGTCTTCAAGGAAGAACTTGATCAGGGCAGCCAAAGAAAGTCCATGAAAGCCCAAGAGATCAAGGCCACTTTCAACTCTAAGCAAAAGAAGGTTTTCATCTTTGCTAGATTTGAAGTGGTAAAGACTGAGGACACAACCATGGACTCTAGTAACAATAGTTCTAGTTCATGTCCAAATCATCCTGATTCAAAGAAGAAGGCTGATATAATGTTCACCACTACTGCACAGCTTGAACCATCTAGTTCCAAGAGCAAGCCTCATCCCAAGAAGCCTGCTGCATCATCTGAGAAGATGAAGTAGGAAGTAGAGAGTAATCAGGCTCAGCCTCCCTCTCAAAAGAAGATTCTCAAAAGTATGCGAACTGAATGTATCATGTGTGGTACTACTTCACTTTGCTAAGGATTGCATCTATAATAAAAAAAGTACTATCCACATGAACAAGAAGAAAACTTCTGAGAAGAAGAGAATAGCTTCGGAAGGAAAATCTCTTCCTTTCGTAAGCTCCAAAGAGAATAAAAAGATAAGTGAAAACTTACCTTCGGAAGAAATTTTGGTCTCGGAAGAAATGAATGCTTTTGAAGTACTGAAGTCTGCTGCAGTGGATGCAAAAGATTTCAAAGGTCCAGTCTCCAAAACATCCAAAGTTATCAAAACTTTTGAAGTGTTGAAGGCCAAGTCTAGTCTTCCAAAGATGGTGTGGAAGATGAAGGAAGGCCGTGTGACTAAAAGTTTTTCATCAACAACAGCAAATGATCCTCAGAACTTGCATATATGGTCAATTACTGTTCCATTATCCACTTTTAACTTTGACAAGCCCAAGACCAATGAGGCTTGGGTTTTTAAATGTAACTAACCATCTCTTTTTTATGCAGGAATAGCTAAAGACTAAAGAAAATGTATGGAACATTGATAGTGGTTGTTCCAGACACATGACAGGCAATGGCTCTTTGCTTCAAAATTTTGAAAGATTTGATGGAGGGCCAGTTGCTTTTGGAGGAGAATCTGGTGGTTACATTACTGGAAGGGGCATGGTCATAAATGGTAAGCTCAGCATTGAAAAGGTAAACTTTGTCAAGGAGCTTGGGTACAATCTTTTGAGTGTATCCCAATTTTATGATCAGAGACACAACCTGCTATTTATTGAGCACGAGTGCATTATTCTCAAACCCAAAATGGTCATTCCTCAAGAGCATATCCTACTCAGAGCCCCTAGGAAAGGAAACATGTACAAGATGGATTTGCAGGAAACATCCCCTTCAGAAGAAGTTTCTTGCTTTCTATCTAAGGCCAATAGTGATGAGTCTTTCCTTTGGCATAAAAAAATGTGCCATGTAACTTTAAAAACATGAATAAATTAATTAAGAATGATTTGGTAACTGGAATGTCAAAGAAAGAGTTTACAAGTGATGATCATTATGTTGCATGCCTGAAAGGGAAGCAACACAACGTATCTCACAAGCCAAAGGAAATGAACTCCATCACTACACCCCTACACTTATTACATATGAATCTCTTTGGCCCCACCAGTGTAATGAGTTTAGGAAGGACCTCTTATTGCTTGGTGATCACAGATGACTTTACAAGATATACTTGGGTCTTCTTCCTTAGAACTAAGGATGAGACCCCTGAAATCTTAAAGAGTTTCATTCTTAAAATTGAGAATCCATGTGATCACAGGGTCAAGATCATAAGATATGATCAAGGAACTGAATTTAAGAACCAAATCCTTGATGCATTTTTTGATGAAAAGGGTATTACAAGACAATATAATGCTCCCAGGACTCCTCAGCAAAACGGTGTTGCTGAGATGAGTAACAAGACACTTATTGAAGCTGCAAGAACCATGTTGTCTGACTCTAAACTACCCATCACCTTCTGGGCAGAGGCAGTCAACACTGCCTGCTATATCCAAAACAAATTTTTAGTAGTCAAGACTCATGGTAAGACTTTTTATGAACTGTGGCACAATGAAGACCTTTTATTGGTTTTCTCAGATCATTTGGATGTCCTTGCACCATCTTGAATACCAAGGATCAAATAGCCAAATTTGCTGAGAAGTAAGATGATGGATATTTTATTGGATACTCTTTTCAAGCTAAGTCTTATGGAGTATACAATCTCGGAACTAGAGTAGTTGAGGAGTTAGCAAATATGACCTTTAAGGAGCACACACCCAGTGTGAAAGGTTCTGGTCCTGATTGGCTGTTTGATCTTGACTTAGTTACCAACCATTCTAATAAATCTTGTGAAGATGTTTTCAGGATCTACAGGTACCTTATCAACAGGATATTTTGATCCAAGATTTGAGCTAAGAAGACCAAGTGTTCAAACTACTTCAACTCCAGTGGTAACTAGCCCTGCAGTTGAAAATACTGTCACCACAACCATGACAAATTTTTCAGCTGATACATTTGAGGTGCCTATAAATTCCAGTACAGAGGCACAAAACTCAAATAAAGGAATTTCCAATGTAGGAGGAGAAGGAGGTGGTGATAGTGATCAAGAATTTCTTTATGCTGATAACCACTCTATAGAAGACAACATCAATGATATGACATACTCATTGGATGAAGTTTCTCTTGAAGTGTGTTGATGTGGTGGATGATATTAAAGCACTAGATCTGAATTTCTCCAGTTTAGATCTGTCCAACCAACTTGTTATGAGTCCTCAACTAAGAATCCACAAGTCCCATCCCACCACAAACATCATTGGAGATGTTTAGACTGGGGTAAGAACAAGAGGACAAACCCATGACAAAAATGTTTGTCTTCACTCTTGTTTCTTGTCCCAGATAGATCCTAAGAAGATTGAAGAGGCTTTGAAAGATGGAAGTTGGGTTGAAGCAATGCAGGAGGAGCTGCTTCAGTTCAAGAGAGGAAGTTTAGAATCTATGTCCTCTTCCTCAAGGGAAGACTACGATAGGTACCAAGTGGGTATTTAGGAACAAGAAGGATGATAGAGGACTTTTCATCAAGAACAAGGCAAGACTGGTTGTTCAAGGATACACACAAGAAGAAGGGATTAACTACACAGATGTTTTTGCTCCTATAGCAAGACTTGAAGCTGTTGGGATATTCCTGGCTTTTGTTGCATCCAAGGATTACAAGGTCTACCAACTTGATGTCAAGTGTGCCTTTTTATATGGGGTGATTGATGAGGAGGTGTATGTCAAACAACCACTTGGCTTTGCAGATCCAGATCATCCTAATTATGTCTACAAGCTTGACAAAGCTCTCTATGGGCTGCCTCAGGATCCAAGGAAATGGTATGAGACACTATCACAGTATCTCTATCAGTATGGATACAAGACAGGTACTATCGATGGAACACTTTTCATCAAAGGAACAGGAAATGACTTGATGCTGATTCAAGTTTATATAGATGACATTATCTTTGTGTCAACTAATCTGAAGCTCTGCAAAGACTTTGAGAAGCTAATGAAAAATAGATTTGATATGAGCGCTATGGAGGAACTTAATTTCTTTGTAGGAATTCAAGTGAAGCAGGTTGATAATGGCATCTTCATAAACCAGTCAAAGTATGTGCAAGACATACTTACTAGGTTTCACATGACTAAATGCAAGGTTGCGAGACACCCATTTCCAGACACCACTCTCTAGGAACAAATCTTGTGAGGGAGTGTGTTAATGAACACCTCTACAAGGCTATGATTGGGTCTCTTATGTACCTCACAGCTAGTAGGCCTGATATCATGTTTGCTATATGTATTTGTGCAAGATATCAAGCCAACCCCAAGATGTCACACCTGGTTACTATCAAGAGAATTCTTAGATATCTTAAAGGTTCTCCCAAACTGGACCCTTGCTATCCAAACAGTTCTAACTTCAATCTGTATGCCTATACAGATAGTGACTATGGTGGCTGCAATATGATTGCAAAGTCTACATCTGGGGGATGTCAATTTCTTGGTGAAAGGATAGTCTCATGGAAATGCAAGAAACAATCTTGTGTGTATGCATCAACTGCTGAAGCTGAATATATTGCTGCTGTAAGCTGCTGTGCTCAAGTGCTTTGGATTCAGAATCAGATTCTAGACTATGGATTCAAGTTTAAGGAGACTCCCATCCACATAGACACTATTTCTATTACAGAGAATCCTATACAACACTCAAAGACAAAGCACATCAACATCAGATCATTTGATTAGAGATAATTTTGAAAAGTGATTGATAAAACTAGTCAAAGTTAACACAAATGAATAATATGCTGATCTTTTCTTAAAAGCGTTTGATGAGCAGAAATTTAAGTATCTTGTATCAGCTATTGGGATGATTAACTTTGAGTAGATTTTTCTTAAACTAAACTCAAGATTATTTTTAATAATATGTGTGTCTTAAGTTGTCTATACCATCACCATATAAGCCCAGTTTACTTTGGAAGAAACTTTTCAAAATGATATCCCTTTGAATTTTAAGAATTATGGATATATTTTCCTTTTGAAGAAAATTATGTCTTCAAAACAAATAACTACTTCTAAGAAATTAACCTTCGGAAGAAATTTGACTATATCTTCCGAAGCTTATATTTGTCACTAAGTACTTATATGTATTGAAGGAATACTTTCTTCCGAAAGCAATTAAGTCTCGGAAAACTTATTCTCTTAATTGAATAATATTTCTGATATTTGATATCTTCCGAAGCAAAATCTATCTAGGAAGTAAAAATACTCAGTATTTTTCTTCCCAAGCAAAATTATTAGAAAGCTAAGGAATATCTTCCGAATCCAATTTGGCTTCGGAAGTTTTTCTAAAACCAATGAACAGAAGAAATGCGGGTGGAAGATCATGAAGAAATGCGGATGAAGATATAGAAGAAAAAGACCAAGTGTTGGTTATCCGCATTAGGAAATGCGAAAGACCAATGAACAAATGCGATCAAGTATTTGTTCATCCGCATTTACTAATGCGGACAAGGAACTCAAGTGCGGCCAAGTATTTGTTCATTCGCATTAACTAATGTGGATGACCCAGTCAATACTGAAGACAAACAGAAGAAATGCTGATGAAGACTTCTCATCCGCATTAACTAATGCGGATGAACACTTACAAATGCTGATGATATTTTGTACTTAAACTAGTATTCTGATGTATAGTTGTCAAGGTAGTTTAGTCATTTTATACAGGCAATGTATCTGCCTGTAAATAGATCAGTATAACCTAATTTGTAAAGGAGGATAACAATATTAAAAGTTTCACCAGTATCATACTAGAGACCCTAGCACACTTTGTATCTTGTTCACTCTCATCAATATACAAAGCATTTGTTAGTATTCTTTCAGTAATTAATGTTCTGTGATTTAGTATTTCTGCGACTTAATCACTGACTCAATCATCATATTTGATCCTAAGTTGAGTCACTTCAACTAAGATTCACATCTCGGACCCAATCAAAACGCATGGTGTATGTCATGAATCTCTTTTGTCATTGGTTATGAATTGATTTTGTAATCATGGTTTGATTTTCATGATCAAAAGGGTAATTATAGTTCTGTCTATTTTACGTAAGTTGAGGGGATTGTCATGTGTTTATCGAGTTAATTTTCAAAAAGTTATGGAATTAGATAACCCTAATATGACTTTTGTTTATCTTTAACATTAACATAATTGTATCATTAGTTCCTTATAGCATAACTTTAGGTGGTTATTGTGTGTTTATCATTCTAGCTTTCCGAATAGTTATGTGTCCAGATCTCCTTGACGGGGATTTAGGCTAATTCGTTGTATCATGTGTAAAAGATGATCTCACCATAAGTTTGTGCTAGTTGTTATTCATATGCTAAGTGGAGTGTGAGTCCAAGTGGTATATTTGATTGATTGTGTATCTTTATCTTCATTTACCTTCTTTGTTAGTTTAACTTGCTAATCATTTTT
This sequence comes from Flaveria sonorensis, assembly GCA_025506505.1. Lineage (NCBI taxonomy): Eukaryota > Viridiplantae > Streptophyta > Magnoliopsida > Asterales > Asteraceae > Flaveria > Flaveria sonorensis. Next base: position 38,218,734 of record CM046429.1, on the reverse strand, counting down.
AGTTAATTTTAATATTCATAAATCCCAAGTCAATTGATCGATTACATAGTGATGATAGTTTAGTATTAGGAGTCACTGTTTCCAAGGATCGATACTTTGTTCTTACCTCAAGCTATGCTACTATGCTATAGGTGCACTTGCCTATTATGTTTATAGTTAGTCTAATGGCGTTAATCGTTTCTAAAATTAAAATCTAATTGTATGAAAATCCTTACTAAATATCTATATACATTTACACACATCAACGGACAAATCATTAAGGTAAGTGAATGGGTTCATGTAGAACTATTGATCACATCGGGGCATATATGGCTTAGTCGAATCCGATCGGAGTAGGAGAGCCACACCCTCAGGATGTGGTATTTTATGTTGTAGTGCTAATCGTTTTAATCCCACGAGATCAGGCAGCTGAGCCAATGAGTCTGGAAGGATTGCTAATGCACCTGGCCTTGTGTGTTATTAACGTGTCAGGATTTGCTCTGTTGAGGTTCCTTAACCTACCTACCGTCGTTGTGAAATTTAGAGTGTCATATATGTTATGCGAACACTATCTAGCCATGCATCGTTGCTTAGTGAGATTTGATTTGCTAGAAAATTTACGGATTCATTGGATATGATTCACTAGCAGGAAGTGTAGGAAGGAACTAGCTAGGTTAAGGAGACATAGCGGATAGAGTTGAATAAGATCTTCGTATAGAAGATAGAGACTGGATTAAAACTATCTAGGGTAGTATGTGTATTTTATGTTTAAGGATTATGATGCAATGATGCATGGATTATGTTTGTATTGTTAAAATGTTTAATTCAGTCTATCTTGTGGTGTTAAATGTTAAGTCTTTTGCTGTGTATTATTATGTATTGTGAAACAAAAAATCGTGTGGATTGTGATGTGACAGGGTGCGCATCTTGTACATTATGGTTTAAAGATCGTTAATTTAATATACTAGTGGAGTTACTAGAATAAGAGGTATTTCGATTATTGAATAGTGCAAGTTACATAGGGGATGAAAAACATTAATGTGGCATCTATTCGGAGAGATGATGTTTAACTCATTCCCTTTGACGTAATTTTTAGACTGGATGATGCTAGGGACCTCCATATCCTATATAACAATTGGGAAAATTATGCAAAGCTGACTATTTTACCTTAGGGTGCAGGTAGTGTTCTTAAATACAAGTAACATCAACATTAGTTCTGAAGTATAAATCTATTCACCAATTAAGAACTTGCCTCTGGCCCAATTCTTTTGTTTGCATATTCCCATTTCTTGAAAGATAATATTATCTAGTGAAATGGGAAACCATAATCGTCATTTTTATTGTGTAAAGTTTAAACCTTGTTGTGATAAAGAAGAGGCTGACACGCAATACTAGTTTTTGAATCTTGTTCGGTTATGTCGGGGTGATTCAGATCCAGGGCCATCATGTATTAGGTCAACAGGTTAACCAGGTCAAAGATAGCACTCAGGAAACGTGACAAAGTAGAGACTTTGAAGTTATTTTGCTTTTTTCTTCGGAGAAGTAGCTGCATGTTTTTCTTTTGTTTTAACTAAAGGTAGAATAGTTGTGTTTTCTTTTTTAAGAGAGAGAGAGAGTGAACCTGCAAGTTTATGCATTGTTTTTCCTTTCCTTTGTAATCGTTTTACCATTTTTGCTTGAGAAAATCGGATCCTTTGGTTCCAAAACCATTATGTGTTGTGTATCTTATACCATTGATTGCATCAATTGGTATCCTAGATTCGAGAAGATGTTGACAGCAACACAAAGCGGTGTTTCAAAAGAGACTGATGGTGTACCGTTTGTTTGTCTGATGCTAACATCCACCAATTACACATCCTGGGCGATAAAAATGGAGGCAATGATGGATGCCCAGGGGGTATGGGAAGCCATAGATCCACCAGTCGGATGGGCTGTGGGTGAGAAGGGAAGCCTGCACCTCTCATGACCACATGCATTAAACAAGAACCTGTGAAGCATGCCTTGTCGGTAAGCAATGAAGATCGCCATTCCCTACCTGTAGTGAGTACAGAGCTAGCAGACCACTAGAACTCATTCATGCTGCTTTGCGTGGGCACATTACACCATCGACCAAGGCAGGCAATCGATATTTCATGTTGTTGGTTGATGATTATAGCAGGTTTATGTGGGTGTATATAATCAAAACAAAGAGTGAAGCTCTTTCAGTATTTAAGAGATTCAAGTATTTTAACGCCTGAAACGAATGTGACAAGGCAGATATAAGGTCATCGAGACTGTGACAAGAAACCCAGAACAAGGTCAGCTACATTCTCAATGAAACCCAACACGGTCGGGACGCCCGTGTTGAGACACGTGGCTAAATCTTAGCCACTCATCGTATGGTCGTTCGAAAGGAGGGACAGTTTGAAGAAGAGGCTGGTCTAAAGAACGTTTTAAGAAAAAAAACATAGTTTAAGGGGACATTTTGAGAATTTTGCAATAAACAAAAACGATCAAATACAGTTTTATTCCAATACATGGTCAATAAAATCATACAGGTTCAACGGTCACGTTTTTTTCTTGGATATGTTTTTTTCTTTGACAAGTACATATTATTCATTATGGCCGGAAATGAGGTACTTAATAAACAATCATATAGACAAATACACATTGCCACTCCGTAAAACAATGGCTATTTGGCACCAAAAAGAACGATCATGGAAAACAAAGAATTAAAATAGTTGGTAATCAAAGACAGAAACTTGGAAGTCTAAAACAAAGACAAAAAACAGCAGACTTGAATTCTTGATTATAGTATGTTAATCATCACTCTATTGTTAGACTAAGTTTAGCCTTAAAGTTATCATTAGTATTAAACTAGTATTAAGCTCTCACGTTGCGACAGGGACATAAAACCTTGACATGTAGTACCAATTTCACACCAATATAAGTGACCACCAATACCAAAAAATCTCGTACTAAAAAAATAAAAACAGTAAAAATAAAACTAATGAAAAGTAGATGTAAAAAAGTAAAACCCTACAAGTGAAATATGAAACATTAAAAACAATTACTAAGTTGACCTAAGATGTCGCGCGTTATAACAGGGCTGTTAAATAGAAAAAAAATAAGCGTAAAAAAGTTGGATCACACCCTCCAGTTTCGGCGTGTTAACTCGTGAAATTTAAACCAGAACATAAAACGAAAAATTTATAAAAGATAAAAAGTATGAAGAACGAAAGTTGATAGTGAAAAACTAAAGGGGTAAAATTATAAAAAAAATGTTAAAGTATATATTGGGGTTGAAAATAAGAAAATTAAAAAAAAAAATAAGCACAACTCACTAAAGCTTAGGTACAACCCATAATGCACAACTAAGTTGATAATTAATCAGTAATTATTAATTACGATGTTTTGAAAAGAACCAAAAATATACTAATACTTGGACCACTGGTTATGACCATGCGTTGCAGGATGTGGTTTTAAATAAATTTTATATCGAAACATACGTAGAAATACTCACGTCGCATTAAATTTAGAATTTCTAGAAACATTACGTTCTTATGAAAAAATATTATATTTGATACGTTTCGATTTCGGACGAAACTTATGTCTGAACATAAATAAAAATGAGCACGTCACAAAGGTGTATTTAGAATTTTAAAAGACATCATATATATAAAGCTATAATAGAAAAACAAAAAAAAAAATTTAATTGTAACAGAAAAATAATGCCTTTTAAACTAAAGCAATTACCCAAATCAAGCCAACTTACACGTGCCATGCATATGCATCTTTGAGTTGTACTAGATGCATTAAGAGAGTGTTGTTTGCTTTTTAAAGTTATAGTAATATGTGTGACACTTAATTAAGATGTAATTATGGATGTAAGTATATTTCTATTGCCGGTTTTAGAAACACACCGGATGGCATGACAGTTATGCCATACGTCAATCGACATAACTATCACACAAGTAGCGGTTGGTTGGTTATAAATACCCTTCAAAGTGTACATTTATTCTGTAAATGATAGTTTTTTTCTCTCCAATTCTTCAACTTATTTTCCATTCTCACCGAGAAAAAGATCAAAGAACATCCCCTTCTTAACATGGCCTCAGAGCTCCTGAAAGACAAGTGGAACTTTTGTGTTTGATCCAACGTATGAAGTAGAAGTGTTTTCAACTGGTGTTCAAGAGACGACCGGTGTTCAAGAGACGACTCATCTCTTTTCCCCTCACTGTTATGACTAGATGGCTCACGAGGAACAGTTAAAAATGTTCAGAAGGATCACGGGGATCGTAGCAGTGGCACTACCACAGTTTGCACATCAAAGTGTAGAAGTTCAACATAGGAAAACAACATGCTGCACGCAACCAAGATGTATTTCTAAAACTATCATACTCATTTCGAATTGAAGCCTTTCATATGGTTTCACCAAAAAGTATTTTAAAGGTAAACAAACTCATAATAATTATTATGTCCACATCATAAAAAACGTGTTTTATGTGCCAACTCTGAATGGGAACATTTGAAGCGTGGATCAATTGACAAAAACAACAGTAGTAAGTTGTATTTGAAAGAGACATGCTATATTTCTAAACCTTATGAAGATAACAAAGCAAAGGTTAAGAACATCACTGGAAAATCAAAGGATATGAAAGGAACCATCATGCAGGCCTAAACAACAATCAAAATGAAGTCTCAAATGAAGACTATGAAAAAGCACCACCACCACCACCACCACCACCGCCGCCGCCGCCGCCGCTCCCGCTCCTGCCTGCTCCTCCTCCTGCTCCTGCTCCTCCTCCTCCTGCTCCTCCTCCTGCTGCTGCTGCTGCTGCTGTGAAACAGGCAAGGGACGCATCATCCGTACCAGGGTATAAGTGTATAACTTGCATGTGAGTAGCAGAGTTATGTAGGACTCATATGCCGTTCAATAAAATGTAGAGCTTGTATGTTATTTGGTATACATTCTGGTTTAATGTTTTAAAAATCTCATTGATGAAAAATATGGTTGATTAAGTGCATTAATGTACAAACAGAAAGGCAGTTAACCATAAAGCATTAATGTACAAACAGAAAGGCAGTTAACCATAAATAAACTATGCTCCAAGTTTATGTAAGGGGTTGTTTGATTACCGCTAAGGGGTTGTTTGATTACCGCTGACTCAATAAGATCTGACTGAGTCAGAAGCTGACCCAGTTAGAAGTTCTGACTGAGTCTGCATCTGACTGAAACTTGACTGTTTGATTCAGTATCTGACTGACTCTGCTGAATGATAAAAATAACCATATTGCCCCCAACTGTGAACGCCACTCGCAGTCACCCCCTCAAATAGTTTGGTACAAAGATCAGGGTAAGAAAGGGGCGTATTTCTTAACTTTTCCACAAACTTGTTTAACTGTTTGAAAATTTTTATAGATATAATCAAGCTACAACCGAAAATAATCTTATTTAAAAGGTTTTCATATTAAAAAAATACATTTGCTTCCGCTTCCCATTCTTCATCACTCATATTGAAAGTGTTGGTTATAAGATCATAAATATTCCCTGTTTTGTTTTTCAGTTTCACCCAAGCCCCATACTTTGATTTCAGGTAGTCATATCGATTTTTCATTTGTTTATGGTCAACAATGAAATTATGATCATTTTTTAGTTTTTCCGTAACAACTTTCCATGAGCATCCTTTTAGGCTACTACCCTCCCGACCGTTGTTTGTTATTTCATGTATACATGCTTCAAGAAATGTTTTGTCGACACATTCCAACTTCCAATTAACTTTAGCTTTTTTTTATGTCATGCCTATAAATCAAGAACTAATATCAAACAACTTGTGCAACACTTCAACCACAAATTCACAGATCAAATCAAACCATCCAATTACTACAGTCACACTCACACCAGGTTGATAAAACCAAAAACCATGTTTAACAGAACATATTATTCCCACTTAAACAACAGAACATATTGTACATTCCCACTAATATCAAACAACTTGTGCAACACTTCAACCACAAATTCACATATCAAATCAAACCATCCAGATGTACCACTTCAATCTATGGTTACACAGGGTCAAAAAAGCCAATTATACATACCAACCACTATGTTAAACTAAACAAATTATAAACTCTCAATCATACAGATAAAGAACCATACCATTAGAAACCTCACACACATACCACCAAAACAATGAACCAATAACATCCCACTTCCAACTGCCTTTGAGAAATTCATTGGCTTTACAATAAACTGCCTACAGACTACAAACTATTAATCACAAGTCAAATCTTTGACTTTTACAAGGAATCAAGAAAAAAACGAAATCTTGTGGAACATTACTCAACAGGTAAAGAACCATACCATCAGAAACCTCACCCACATACCACCAAGACAATGAACCAATAACAATCGTGAACAACATTGAACAACAGATAATTTCACCAACATAAAGCCTTAAAATCGTGAATTTCACCAACATAATTTCACCAACATAAATCAACCACAAATTCACAGATCAGAATCGCTTACCGGTGACGAGGAAGAGGACCGACGGGAGTCGCGACGTGCAGCAGCAGAGGAAGGAAGGGCGGAGTCGCGAGCAAAAGCAGTAACAGACACCCACGACTCGCAATGAAAGGCAGGGGAGGGGCGGAGGAAGAGGACCGGGAGGGCGATGAAGAAGATAAAGAAGATGAAGAGGACCGGGAGGGGAGGAGCGGAGGCCGAGGTCAGTAAAGGGAGACCGGGGAGGGGCGATGAAAGGCGGTGGGCGATGAACCTGCGGGGAGACCGAGAGAGGAGGGGCGATGAAGCAGTCGATGAAGAGGAAAAGGAGACCGTGTCAGACATTAAAAGGAAAAGGACCGGGTCAGTGAGGGAGACCGGGTCAGTACCATTGGAATGCAAAACAAACGGGCTGACCGAGTCAGCCGGGTCAGGGTCAACCCGGTCAGAAGCATATCAAAAACAGCCTAAGTGTGCTAGTGCCTTCATAATCTATGGGATTATACAAAGCAAACACATTTTTGTTTTGAAGCATTTTAAGCAAATATTAACCTACTATAGTACGACACTACAAAACACAGGTTTTTTCCTCTGAAAACGATAAAAGCGTCATTTTTAGATAGAAAACTATACCACAACACATAGTCATGTTAATAGGGTTCACATGCAATTGTTCTAATGAGACACTACAGTAGCTTTGAAAAATGAAATGGATCGAATCAATTTTGTAGTTCTAGGATGTTAAATTCTTGATTTTAAAAGCATATGACAACACAGATGCTAATTACAACTGCATTTACATTCAATGAAATTGCCTTTACATTCATCTAAATAAACTACATATATTTGGATTAACTGCTTCATACTACTCCGCGGCTTGATAAAACCGAAGCAATTTTAACGCTGAAACATTTTCCTGAAAATTCATATATTTAAATAAAATATAAGAACAATTATAAGAATATTTATAAAACAAAGTAAAACAAACGAAAATAAATGCAGAACCTGCATTTCTTCTTCACTCTCAGAAGGGAAATAAAAACCCGTTGAGCAATTCTGCAACAATTCTGGGCTTTTTATGTACTCTTTGTGTCCATCACTAGCTTTCATCTTATACTTGAACATCTGAAACAACAGAAAGATCCTTAATATACAAGGGACTATTTGGACATGCATATACAGGTGGGTCAGGTTCAAGTCAAAACAGGTCAAATAGGTACATATCAAAGCATGCTACTTTGAAAAAACATGTCAAGTGGGTCCGAGTCAAAATGGCCACTTTAAAAAAAGTAGGTCAAACAGGTACAGGTAAACTGGAAGCCTTAAAAAGAACAACAGGCTGCTATATAAAAACAAGTCAAGTGGGTTAACTATGTTTTTATGGCAGCTAGCAGCCGCTGTGCGATGCCTGTGGCAACCGGTAGGTAATGGTAAAGCCTGAGCACAGTTTCGTCCATTTTTCCCTTCTTAAGCTTTACCTTTTTGTATAGACGTGCGTTTTGGAACTGACTATCTGAAGTTGCAATAGTCAGTTTTTTAACGTCTGAATAAATGGCTGTCCGTCTTATTGTTTAAATATAAGAATATCAAATAACCAGATAATCTGTTCAAAACTAGTTGTTCTTTTAAAAAACAAAAACTTTTAAAACATTTAACCGACCTCAGAAAGAGAGACAGTTGGTTTCTCTAGCTCATCTCCATTAAAATCTATACCAGTACCCTGGCATTCAGGACAAAACGCAGAATATATTTGTTTTTTTACATCCTCATCGCCTTTTTTTGACTTTGCTCCTTTTTTCCGCTTATATCTTCTCTTTACTCCAGGACCAACTAACTGTTTTGTATAAACTTCAGAGTCACATAAAAGAACCCAATGTATAAGACACGAAATATGAAACACATGAAATGCCTGCATGATTATACATACAGGTTACGGGTCAGATAAAAAGAGAACTTTCAAAAGATTAAAACAAATATTGGAAAGAGAGTACCCCATTCAAGTTTCTACTACTGCAAACAATTCTACCAGTTTTCATATTAAGAAGAGTGGCCACGTTTTTCCCAGGAAGCATTTTGTGTTGACAGATGTCACAAACTCTTTCGGAAGCTAAACGCTGACGTGCCCTGATTTCTTTCCTAGTACATTTGCTCGGTACAAGTCTTAACTGCAGCGATTTATCATTGTATACATCTAATACATTCCTTGAATCAGAATTACCCATATCTTCCCCAGAAGATTCTTCTTGCTGGCTTAAAGATTCACTAAAATCTTCACGATCAGATGGTGATTTCCTCTTCTTTCCTGTAACACCCTTATTTCCCTCAATTTCTAGTCTAGAGCTTGATGAAAGAAAATCCTGCAAGTCATCAAGTAGCCCTTTTCTACCGAGGTCAAAGTCAAACGCGAATGACACAATTGCAAAATCATGATACGGGGTCCCGTCATCACCTACAGAATCATCTTTACCAAGCCACTCACACCAAATTCTCCTGATTCCTTTAGAAACCTTATCTTTCTCAAAATACCTAACTGAAATTTTTCCTACACCAACTTCTCTCACTTCTAAATCAGAAACTTTATCTTTACATAGCACATCAGGTATTATCAAATCATTAGCATCCAAACTTCCCTCAGACGATAACTCATAATCAGATTCATTTTCCTCAACAGGAACGATTGCAAGACTGTCTACACTACTTGTGCCATTTGACTTTGAAGGTAGCAAGTGATTTTCCTCATCAGAGGAATTATGAAAGAAGAGCATCCCATCATTAAACGGAAAAGGGTTTTGTTTCAACAAAGTAGCCTTAGCAGCTTCATACATCTGTTTATGAAGATGGCCACTTAGATGATCTTGCAGCACAGAATCACTATAACACGGAGATAAACACAAAACACAGAAGAATATAACCTTCTTGTTGTCTTCCCTAAGTTCCACATACGTGTGGCCCTTCAATCTCACATTTCGTAGCGCGGTTCGAGCCAGCTGCTCCTTCAAACACATAACACCACTTCTTTCCACGAACCCTAACTCCTTCCCACGTCCAGCCATTCAATATGAAACCTAACCCAATTTCGCTTCTGAAAAAATTGAAACCCTAGAAATCAGGAATTGACGAAAATGGATCAATCTTAGGAGTATAATTCTTCAGGAGAAGAAATTGACGCAAAGAACAGAAACGAACGTATGAAGTGGAATCATGTGGTTAGGCGAAGGAAACCCTAAACGTAGAGGATCGAGGCGTAGATTGTACAGTGTTTTTGGGGAAGCGTAGGGGTATTAGATCGAGCATTAGAAGGGCTTGTTGTTGATTTGCACAGAGGATTTCAAGCGAGAAGGTTGCGATCATAGACATAATCTCCAAGTGTGCGAATTCGTTACAGGAATGAAATCGAACTGAGGATGCTAATTTCGTAAAAGAGGGATTTGATTATTGGCCGTTGATATGATATGATACGATGTAGCGTCAGGGATCAAAAGATATTCCAGTTTCTCTCTGCGTTATTTATCTCTATAATTTTATTAAATATTAAGATAAATAAGTGAGGGAGAAAACTTGAATTTGATTGAGCTTAAAATAGTATACATATAACATTGCTGCTTAGAAATTTTATATTATACGATTTCAACATTCGTACATGTTATTTCAACATTCGTACATGTTATTTTGGTTTTTAGCGCCAATATTAATTAACTAATATTACAGGATCAATTATGTTGTCTCGTGAAAATCATACTAAAAAAACTCAGTAAGTTAAAACTTAGTAAATAAAAAAATACAATGTGCATACTACTCACTCTTAATTTAACATGCATATTTCATTAGTGAAGTCTATTTTTTAGTGGCAGCACCTTGCTTGATCTTTGATGCAATCTTTTCTAATTTGTGAGTAATAATGCATTGTCTTCATATAGTGTAGTTAAACTTTTTTTAATTGCCATAAACTTGATGCGTCTATATAATAGAACTATATGCCGGTTCAATAGATATATTGCATAAGTATAACTACCGAGACTTTATGTTTTTATTGTAGAACGGCATGTCTTGAGACCTGAAAATAGTAATGATTTATATTTATAATAACTATTTTTCACACCACTTGTTTTAAATTTATATAAATGATTTTTACCTTAGAGCTAAAACACACAAAAATAGGCAAGTGTACATATCGTATATGTACATAGCTTTGACAAGAGCCAAGTATCAATCAAAGAATATGGTAGCTACTGATAATAAACATTTGTTATCATTCAACCAATAAATATAAATGATTTGGTATTTTTTATATTTTTAAACTAAATAGACAAATATAACAATATATAAAAATCAAGAAATATAATCAAACAAAGAAAATATTCACTTAGACTTTGAATCCACCTACCCACATAATGCTAACATACATAAACTTATGGTGAGATCATTTTATACACAAGTAACATAAAAATAGACCAAAACCCCCCTGTCAAGGCTACCAAATCATACGACCCTTTGGAAAGTTAAAATGATGTTAACATAGTAACCATTTAAAGTCATTCAAGGAAAATCCCATGATAGAATTATGTTGAATATAAATATGAACTAAACTCTTATCAAGGTTATTTAGTATCATAATCCTTTAGAAAGCTAATATGATAAACACACACTAACTACCTTGAATATATGAACTACATATATACGCTACTAAACCATAATCATACACACAATAATATAAGGAATTCACGTAATGGCCATTCCAAGCATATATATAAGGATGCATATTTTAATAACAATCATATACGTTCTAATCCCCATCCACCATTCCTAGTCAAATGTCATGAATACACATATATACATATGTACATTTATGAATAAATATTCTAGTCATAAGGTTTTTTAACATGATATGGTCAAGATATCTACGAGAACAAACATATAACAAAGTCAACCAAACACACATAACCATTGAAGGACATTCAAAACATAATTAAGGTCATCAACATAATCATCATCATAAATAATATGTAAATCATCAATAATTAGCTAGGATTCATCAATTCTAAGTGAATCAAAGAGACTAGCTCAATATAGATACAACAATACCCAAACAACTTGAATAATCAAAGAGATACATGGTTAGATGTAGAGATTATCAAACCAAATCAAACTAAAATAGGTTGTATGATGTTGGATTCTTTCTTGGAGTACTTCATCTTCAATCTTGGATTCTAATTTGTGAAATTCTTTCAAAATGAAGTTTAATGTTTGAGAGAACTAGGGTTTTTTCCCATTAATTTTTCGATCTTAGGTGAAATGAGTAAGTGTAAGGCCCTGATTCCAGGAAGCCTCAAAGTTAATCATTCATACCATATCAAAGATTTAAAGAATTTATTTAAGTAAACATTGTAGCGAAAGTTACTTTGATTCAAACTCGTCATGACATAATTCAAAGAAAGCATTAACATTGTCCTAAATACATCAAACATGTCTTAAAAGAGTGTTTAATAATCTTCTAAATTTGAGATGCCAGTCTTTAGTTGCCAGGAAGCTTTGGATCCATGCCCCCATCCTTCTAAGTCCAACAGCTCACCTGTCAAACTAATATGCAAACAAAAGTCAGCTTCGCTGAGTGAATTCTAGGTTTTACTTTATCGGATAATCTTTTAGTGAGATATGTTAACGTTATCTTTCTAAAGTATTTATCACAAGAACAAACATTTACTATACACCGACTGTCACTTTATCAATACTTTATCATTAAGACTTTCGCTTATTTATTATCTATTACTCTTCTTTATCCGTCAATTCCCAGTTACTATGTCTCGGGATCTGCCCAAGGGCCAGACCCCCTCTTGTGATGAACACAAGACTTTACTTTAGCCGTGCTTGTGTTGAACACAAGACTTTACTTTATCCATGAAAGAAAACAAATGCAACTCACCTTTATCCTTTGCTTGCAAGACTTTATTTTAGCAATGGTACATTGTTACAAGCTCATAACATTTCTGTAGGAACCTCTGAAGTTAACAGGCTGATGCAATCAAAAGATACCAGAACAACCAAGTCTTCCAACATGCACTTCGGAACAAAGGTGAACTAGCTTCGGAAGTTTTACACACTCAAGAAAAATGCTAAGTGTAAAATCTTCCGAAGCCAAAGTTTAGAAGAAACTGCTGCTGAAGCTTTACACTGAACTTGGAAAATATTCTAAGTGTAAAGTCTTTCGAAGCCAAAGTTCAGAAGAAACTGCTGCAGAAGCTTTACACTGAACTTGGAAAATATTCTAAGTGTAAAGTCTTCCGAAGCCAAAGACTCAACTCTTCCGAAGGTAAAATATGAAGTCATCTGAAGATCTCAAGACAAAGTCTTCCGAAGCTGTTTAAAGACAAGACTGATTTTCTTCTGAAGAGAGAGAAAAGATACCTTTTCCATCAACTTTATCATAAAGCAACCTACTTTCTGCTACATACTCTGGTAGTTCACCTGCTATCACTAGTTGGTGAAACTTCCATACTTTATGATAAAGTAGATAAGGTCTTCGCCTGCAAGTTTTTGTTTTTGTTCCTTTTTGGCTTTTAGAAAAGTTAGTGAGCTATGGCTTGTCATAGTCACTAGTCAAAAGGCAATATGCCATTTGACTTTAGGCTGATCTTGTTGTCTAGATTAGTCACTTCCAACTGTCTTTTTGCATATTGACGGTTGTAGGATGTAGTATAAGTAGTCTCCGGTTCTTGTATTCAAGATATACTTGTACAACACTTGTAATAGAACTAGAGAAGCAATATACAACTTCCTTGAAAATTTTATCTTGTGTTCTTGCTCTTGCTTTTACTTGTTTTTGTCTTGTATCTTCTGTAAAAGTTCACAGTTCTCTATTTGAATTGTTAAGTGATCTTAAGATCCTCCTAAGTGTGTTAACTAAGTTCAAGCTTAAGTACCTTTTAACGGTCCTACATTTGGTATCAGAGCATTCCAGGCTCTTGATTGTAAGATCTTACCATCTTCAAATCCTCTTAGTTATACACATCACTTAACTCTTCAAATGGCAGCTATCTCCAAAGCTGATATGGAAACTGGAACTATGACAAAGTCCCCACTGATCACTCCTGAGGATTTTGACACTTGGTGTCAAAGAATGGAAGGCTTTATCAAGTCTCAAGATTCCAGGATGTGGGAGTCTATTGTCAATGGACCTCATGTACCATGCACCTCTTCAGCTGCTGCTCGTGGTGGCATGATACCAAAGGAGAGGGCTGACTTTTCTGATGAAGACTGGAAAAGAATTGACATTGATCAGAAAGCCATGACAGCCCTCCAAACTGCTCTTCCAAACTCCATCTACAGAGGTTTCAAGAAGTGCAAGACCGCTAAACAGCTATGGGATGCACTGAAACTAATGTATGAGGGTTCAAATGAAGCCAAGGAGAACAAGAAAGATCTCCTGAAGCAGCAGTTTGAAAATTTCACCTTCAAGACAGGTGAAACCATGACTCAACAATACTTCAGGTATGTTGAGATTATGGATACTCTGGCTGATGTTGGGGTAGCTATTGAGAACAGGGATATTGTTAGGAAGTTCATGTCCTCTCTTCCAAGATAATGGACACACTACTGTGTGGTCATTAAGATGACTGAAAACCTCAAGACCCTTACTCTCACTGAGTTGTATGGGATACTCAGTGGATACCAGATGGAGATGAATATGCCAAATTCATCTGGTAGCTCCAACACTCACTAGAGTTCAGCCCTTCATGTGGTTGAAAAGGATAGCAATGAACCACAGCATCATCTCATCTGCTACCTTGAAACCTCACAAAAGGGTCCTTTCATCACCTTCCCAGAGACACCCAGAGAGAGCTACATCCAAGGAAGTCCCTTCCAAGAGACAAGTTCTTCTCAAGCTTTTGTCTCCACTGATGAAAGTACAGGCAACTTTCTCTTTACTCTTGAAGACCTGGACTGTATCCATCCAGATGACTGGAGTACATGGAGATAGTCCAGCAAATGGCTCTTCTCACTCACAGAGTGCAGAAGTTCTACAGGAGGACTGGGAGAAGGTTTCCTAGCAATGCTACCAGTGGTAAGTTTGGACTGGACAAGAGCAAAGTCAAGTGTTACAACTATAACCAGATGGTACACTTTGCTAGAGAATGCAAGGCATCTAAGTCAAATGGTGGCCAAGCTTCATCCAGGCCAAACTACACTGAAGGAGGGAACCAGAATGAGAAGCCAAGACAGCATGCTGCAGTTGCTGTTGAAGAAGGAGGCTTTGACTGGAGCTTTCAAGCTGAAGATGCATCTCCAAACCAAGCACTCATGGCTGATCATGATGAAGCCAAGGTACTTGAACATCTTTGCTCTCCTGAATGTATTGCTAAAGTAAATAGATACAGGTCCTACAACTTGGAAATGAGATCTGACATTGAGTCTTTGAATATTTTAAAAGCTGATTTTAAAAGAGCTGAAAATGAATATAAACTTATGATAGAAGATCTAGAGAAAACAGTTTCAACTCTTAAACATGAGCAAACAAACTACAGGACTCAAATTAAGGATCTTATTACCAAGTTGACTGAATGCCAGGCTGAGCTTGTGATCAGCAAAGCCAGGGCAGAAAAATGTGTTCTTGAAGAAGAGACATTCAAGAACATGATATCCTCATCTCTGCATGCAAAAGTGTGTTATCAGAATAAGCAAGGACTGGGATCTAGTGAGATAGCTCATCCACACACTCTACTATTAGTCAGATCTCCTAGGTGTGGAACTGGTCAAGATGAGCTGCCATTCATAGACCCCAGTGATGAAGAGGATGAAGAGGAGAAAGTGAGGGATGACTCTGAGATGAGTGAAGAGAGTCAATCCAAAAAGGGTCACCATGCTCCTAAGGAGGAAAAAGAAGCTGGTTTGAGCAAAACCAAGAGAGAGAAACTTGATTAGAAGAGCAAAGAGAAGATCCAGAAAAGCTCAAGAGATCAAGACCACCTTTGATCCCAAACAGAAACAAGTATTTATCTCTACAGGGTTCAAGGTGATGAAAGCTGAAGATCATGTCAAGAATTCTAATACCAAGAATTCTACTTCAGCTTCAACTCACTCCAGCAACAACAAGAAGACTGATCAGCTGTGTGTCACTACTACACAGCCTGAACCATCCAATTCAAAGAGCAAGCTTCACCCTAAGAAGCCTGCTACATCATCTGAAAAGATAAAGAAAGAAGAGGAAAGTGTTCAAGCTCAGTCTACTTTGGGAAAGAAGACTCTCAGAAGGAAAGAATTGGAATGTGTTATGTGTGGTAGTACTTCACATCTGGCTAAGGATTGTCAATACAATCCCAAGAGTACTATCCACATGATCAAGAAGAAAACTTCTGAGAAGAAGAAGAAACAAACAGCTTCGAAAAGAAAATCTGTTTCCTTCGGAAGCTCCAAAATGAAGAAGAAGGCAAGTAGGAAATTGCTTTCGGAAGAAAAGTCGGTCTTGGAAGAAAGGAATGCTTCCGAAGCACTAAAGCTTGCTGTAGTGAAAGCAAAATCTTCCGAAGGATCCGTCTCCAAAGCTTCCAAAGCTACAAAAGCTTCCGAAGTAGTGAAGGTCAAGCCCAATCTTCCAAAGGTGGTGTGGAAGATGAAGGAATACCTTGAGATTGAAAGCTCCTCTTCAGCAACAGCAAATGATCCTCAAAGCCTGAACATAAGATCACTAACTGTTTCATTGCCTTCATCTAAACTTTATAAGCCCAAGGCCAATGAGGCTTGGGTTTCCAAATGTAATTAAATCATCATTTTTATGCAGGGAGAGCCAAAGGCAAGCAGAAATGTGTGGATCATTGATAGTGGCTGCTCCAGGCACATGACAGGCAATAAGTCCCTACTTCAAAACTTTGAAAGAATTGATGGAGGACCAGTTGCTTTTAGAGGAGATGCAGGAGGTTACATCACTGGTAGGGGCTTTGTCTCAAATGGTAAGCTCAGCATTGAGAAGGTAAACTTTGTCAAGGAGTTTGGATACAATCTTTTGAGTGTGTCCCAATTTTGTGACCAAAAACATCACATGCTCTTTACTGAGCATGAGTGCATTGTTCTCAAGCCCTGGGTTGACATTCCTCAAGAGCATATTTTGCTCAGAGCCCCCAGGAAAGGGAACATATACAAGATGGACTTGCAGGAAACATCTCCCTCTGGAGAGATTTCCTGCTTTCTATCTAAAGCAAATAGTGATGAGTCTTTCCTTTGGCATAAAAGAATGTGCCATGTAAACTTTAAGAACATAAATAAACTGATTAAGAATGATTTGGTAACTAGAATGCCAAAGAAAGAGTTTACAAGTGATGACCACTGTGCCTGAAGAGGAAGCAACACAAAGTGTCTCACAAGCCAAAGGAAATGAACTCCATAACTACTCCCCTACACTTGTTACATATGGATCTGTTTGGCCCCACCAATGTAATGAGTTTAGGAAGGACCTCATACTGTTTGGTGATCACAGATGACTTCACAAGATTCACAAGGTCAAAATCATAAGATGTGATCAAGGCACCGAATTCAAAAACGAGATCCTTGATACATTTTATGATGAAAGGGTATTTCAAGACAATACAGTGCTTCCAGGACTCCTCAGCAAAATGGTGTTGCTGAGAGGAGAAACATGACACTTATTGAAGCTGCAAGAACCATGTTGTCTGACTCTAAGCTGCCCATCACCTTCTGGGCAGAGGCTGTCAACACAGCCTGCTTTGTGCAAAACAGAGTTTTGGTAGTTAAGACACATGGTAAGACTCCTTATGAACTGTGGCACAAAAGAAGACCATAGGTTTTCTCAGAACATTTGGATGTCCTTGCACCATCTTGAATACCAAAGATCATATAGCCAAGTTTGTTGATAAATCAGATAATGGACACTTTGTTGGGTACTCTTCTTAAGCTAAGGCTTATAGAGTATACAATCTCAGAACTAGAATCATTTAGGAGTCAGCCAATGTGACTTTTAATGAACACACACCCAGTGTAAAAGGTTCTGGTCCGGATTGGCTGTTTGATGTTGACTTAGTTACCAACTATTTTAACAAATCATGTGAGAATGTTTCAGGATCTATAGATAACAGGACAACAGAAGATCCTGATCCAAGATTTGAGCTGAAAAGACCAAACAAGAAGACTACTTCAGCTCCAGTGGTGACTAACCCTGCAATTGAACCTCCCATCAGCACTAGCATGACAAATACTACTGATTCAAATGAATTGCTTTCGAATTCCAACTCAGAGGCTTAGAATTCAGGAGAATGAACTTCAAATGCAGGAGGAGGAACTGGAAGTGGTGACAGTGATCAAGAATTTCTTGATGCTGATAACCACTCCATTGAAGACAACATGAATGATGTCACACACTCATTGGATCAAGTCTCTCTTGATAAGTGTGCTGATGTGGTGGGAGACACCTCATTGCTAGATCAGAATTTTTCAAATTTAGATGTGTCCAACCAACTTGTCATGATCCCTCAACTTCGGATCCACAAGTCACATCCCACCACAAACATCATTGGAAATGTTGACTCAAGGGTAAGAACAAGAGGACAAGCTCATGACAGCCATGTTTGTCTACATTCTTGTTTCTTATCCCAGATAGAGCCGAAGAAGGTTGATAAGGCTTTGAAGGATGGAAGTTGGATTGAAGCTATGCAAGATGAGCTGCTTCAAATCAGAAGACAGAAGGTTTGGAACTTATGTCCTCTTCCTCAAGGGAAGAGTCTCATAGGAACCAAATGGGTATTCAGGAACAAGAAAGATGATAGAGGGATCATCATCAAGAACAAGGCTAGACTGGTTGTCCAAGGATACACTCAAGAAGAAGGAATTGATTACACTGATGTCTTTGCTCCAGTTGTAAGACTTGAAGCTGTAAGAATATTTCTGGCTTATGCTGCATCCAAGGATTTCAAGGTCTACCAGCTTGATGTGAAGTGTGCTTTTCTCTATGGGGTGATTGATGAAGAAGTTTATATTAAACAACCACCTGGCTTTACAGACCCAGATCATCCTGATTATGTCTGCAAGCTTGATAAAGCCCTTTATGGACTGCATCAAGCTCTAAGAAAGTGGTATGAGACACTATCAACATACCTCTGTCAACATGGATACAAAAGAGGTACTATTGATGGGACTCTCTTCATCAAAGAAACAGAAAATGACACATTGCTAGTTCAGATATATGTGGATGATATCATCTTTGGTTCAACTAATCCAAAGCTCTGAAAAGACTTTGAGATGCTGATGAAGAATAGATTTGAAATGAGTGCCATTAGGGAACTCAATTTCTTTCTAGGAATTCAAATGAAGCAGGTTGAAAATGACATCTTCATAAGTCAGTCAGAGTATGTTCAGGACATACTTACAAGATTCAAGATGACTGATTATAAGGTTGCAAAGACACCCATAGCCAGAAACCACTCCCTTGGTCCTGATCTTAAGGGGGAGTGTGTTGATGAACATCTCTACAGGGCTATGATTGGGTCACTTATGTATCTTACTGCTAGCAGGCCCGATATCATGTTTGCCACATGCATATGTGCAATATATCAAGCCAACCCCAAGATGTCACACCTAATCACTGTCAAAAGGATTCTTAGATATCTCAAAGCTGCTCCAAATCTAGGCCTTTGGTATCCAAAGAATTCAGACTTCAATCTGTATGCCTATACAGATAGTGATTATGGTGTCTGCAACATGACTGCAAAGTCCACATCTGGGGGGTGTCAGTTCCTAGGAGGAAGGATAGTCTTTTGGCAATGCAAGAAGCAATCCTATGTGTCTGCATCAACTACTGAAGCTGAATACATTGCTGCTGCCAGCTGCTGTGCTCAAGTGCTTTGGATTCAGAATCAGATGCTAGACTATGGGTTCAATTTCAAAGAGACTCCCATCCACATAGACAACAACAGTGCCATCTCTATTACAGAGAATCCTGTGCAGCACTCAAGGACCAAACACATCAACATCAGGTATCATCTTATTAGAGATAATTTTGAAAAGGGATTGATAAAACTAATCAAAGTTAACACAAATGAACAATATGCCGATCTGCTCACAAAAGCTTTTGATGAACAGAGATTTAAATATCTTGTATCAGCTATTGGGATGATTAACTTTGAGTAGATTTTTCTTAATAACTTAATCAATATTATTTCTTAAAACTGTGTGTCCTAGGTTGTCTATTAGATCACTTCATAAGGCTAAGTCTCTTTGGAAGAAAAATGAACTTTTAAAATGATATCTCTTAGAATGATGAAAATTTACCTTCGAAAGAAGCAAAAGTTGCCATCGGAAGAAATTTATGTCTAAATCGTTTAAACAGCTTAACTGAGATTTACCTTCGGAAGAAATTCTTGAAGTATCTTCCGAAGCTTAAATTTTGGTATAAGAACTTAAATGCTTTTTTGGAACAAATTTCTTCCGAAAGCAATTTAGTCTCGAAAGACTCATTTATTTCTTCCGAAACCAAAATTTTCAAAGCTCTTTGAAATATCTTCCGAATAAAAATTGCCTTCGGAAGCTTTGATTTCACAGATTCCAAAACCAAAATTGTCTTCGGAAGCTTTTTCTACTTCCAAGAAAACTAACTTTTTGGGCGCCATTTTCAGAAGTAGGACCCACTTACGGATTTCAAAGTTTATCTCTTTGTCATAACTTTGTCTCAAATCCAGAGTATATCTTTCCAAACGATTCTATTTCATCTCACTTCTCTCATTGTTTGTTAACCTAAAATTACCCCCAAATTTCATCTTCTTCTTCTTTCCTTCACTACCAAGCTTCTTCAAATGGCCAATCTTGATCGTCGTAACGACCCTGATTTCACCATGTACCTACACAGGCAACACAATCAAGTTACTCTGTTAAACTCTGAGAAGGATCCAAGCTTCTCAGACATGTGTAGGTATCTTTCTTTGTCTTATTACTTCACCTCCCTTACAATCGATCCTCCTCTCTATGAGGATCAGTTGCTTGAGTTCTGGCGGACCTATCAAGAGGTCACCATGGATGGGAGAAGGCGCTGTCTGCCACAGTGCAGGGGATTATGGTTTTCATCACTCCAGCCATCATCAACACCCATCTTTAGCTGGATGATGAAGCAGGTGAACTGTCTTTCCCAAAAACTGCTGTCAACCAATCCTTTGAGCAGATGGGATATGAAGGTGACTTCTCAGTCAAGACCTTCAGGAAGGGGAAGGTCTCATTCCAATGGAAATACCTCCTCCATGTCATCATTCATAGCTTATCCAACAAACATGGAGGATGGGACCAGATTCCTGAAGACCTCTCCTTCATTGTCCATAGGATGGTTCAAGGGGTCAAATTTAGGTACTCTCAGTTTGTATTTACAAATTTACTAGTGAATTTAGATTCCTTAGAATATTACATGTTCCCCCGGTATGTTCAACAAATTCTCAACTGTGAATTGGGACCACAGTTGAGGGGAACAGGTAATGTTCTTAAACTTGCACACATGAGGCCCGACATTTTCAAGATATTGAAAAAGCCAACTGTTGGGTTCTCCGGGGTAGAAACAGCCCTTGTCCCGAAAATGTTTGAGCTCATTGCTCAGGGTGACATCCTAGCTGCACCATCTAGTGATGAACCAACACCTTTTACTTCTCAACTACCATCAAGGCCAACAATTACCCTCACCTACACTAGAAAATCCAAACGAACCCCTGCACTTGCTATTGAGCATGTGCAGGCCCCCATATCACAACCCACACAGGAGGTAGTGGACACTCGAGCTCCCACTTCCCTTGAGGAGCAAACCACTCCCATTTTTCAAACAATCAGTGCTGAGGTTCCTCATGCTCAGCCTGATGAGCTCACAACTCCATAAACAGCCTTAAGCCATCACTTTGAGTCTCAACACTCTAGTGATCAACCTTCAGGGGAAAGCTACCACCCCCAGCCTCTTGATCTTAACCAACCCATTCCCAGCCTTGACTTATATTCTGATGAAGATTTGGGTTTTAGTGAGTATCATGACTCTCCCCTCTCTACCAACACTCAAGGGGATATGAGTACTCCTGCTTCACCCATGTCTAGCCCACATTAGACACCCCAAACTAAGGTGGATCTTCCTGTGATTGTCCAGGAGATCCATGTGGAAGAGTCTCTCACTGTTGCCAGTGATTACATCCTTAAGACCTCAACCACGACAACCCAGCCTCTTGACACTGTCATTGGGCAGGGGAAATCCAGCAGCCAAGAACCCCATGCTGGTGGTGAAGGAGCAGACCTTGGTTCACCTCCTTCATCCCCCAATGATTCTTCAACTGAAAATGAGGGGAGTCTAAAACTTAGGGTGCACCAACTTGAAGACATCTGCACCCAACTGGTTTCATAGATAGCTCACCTTGAATCACAGGTGACTATCTTACAAAGGAGGGTCCATGACCAGCAACTTGAGATCACCGAATCTCAAGGGCCAGTTAGCTGAGATACCTATAGGACAAACTCATCCAGGTCCACAAGAACCTGTGGATGTTATGGATCACTTCCCCAGCTCACCTATGCATAAGGGTGATGCTACCAAAAAGGGGGAGGAAGTTTTGACAGCCACAAAACCTGGGAGTTCTTCCTCAAGTATGGACATACAGGACTCACCATCCTATCTTGCAGTTGTCCATGCTTGGCAACCTCCTCTAGACAGTGATCTAGAACTGCTCATTCAACAATTGTTTGAGGAGGGAGTACCAAGAGCAATGTCTGCCCCATCTGAGAACCCAATCTGGGGTTGGGGGTATGACAGTGATAGAAAAGCTCTTGTAATCTCTAGAACTCAGGGTCAACAAGAAATTCTTAACATCTCCACCTTGAGTTTCTATGTGAGTATAAACTTTGTAGATCTAGCACTTGTCAACCCAAGCAATAACAGACAAGCTGTCAGATTAGCCAATCAAAGTCAAGACTGGGTGCTGGTAGAATTCAAAAGGAGAACTGCATCATATAGACAGAGGCTAGCAGTTGAAGCCTTTGGTCAACTGGATGTTGAGGTAGACCCCAAGATTAGTTTCGAAGGGAAAGCCTTGACTGAAGGCCCAGAGGCTGAGATTGTGAACCTTGAGACAAGATCTCCTCCAGCACCCCATACCCTCAGTGAGGCACCAGCTGGTGATGGTGCTTCACAACCTCTCTCTGGCCAGAGCTTGACTGCTGAATCAAGCAATAAAGGCCAAAGCTCTCCTCAGACTGAGTCATCAAGATCTGCAATTGACAAAAGCAAAAGGAAGATGACTCCTGAAGAGATTGAAGAAGAAAAGAGAGAGAGGAAGAGGAAGCTGAGGGGAAAGAGTTCAAGTGGTTCCCCAGGATTCATGCAAGCTGCAATTCTGACTGCCCTTGTACCAAACACTCAAGAAGATGAATTAAGGGTAGCCAGGCTCAACTATATAGGGACCAAGAACTACAACATAGATGAACTCATCTCTCTCCCCTTAGAGGAGTTAAATGAACTGGCTGACATTGAATTGTCAAAGGAGATGAAGGAAGCAGATGATGCAGCCTTGACCCTCAAACACATCGAAGAAATGAGGAGAAAAAGGCTTTACAAGAACATTCCTGTCCTCTCCCCAGTTCAAGAAAATCCTGAGTCAGAGACTGTGGCTGCTGAACAACCTCAGGTAGTTGATGAAGAAGAAAGATTAAAAATGATCAACTACCTGAGTGCCACAGGTCTCTATCAGGCACCTGTACTCCTTCCCTTGCCTTATAATTATATATTATTTGAATACAATAAGTAGCTAGAAGAGCAAGCCAAGAAAGAAAGGCAAGCTGCAAAGAAGAGGCAAAGGGAAGAAGCTTCAAAATCAAGAGCCATCATCCAGAAAAGTTAGAAAAGGTCTGCAGATAGGCAGAGGATGATGAGCTTCTTGAAGCTGTATGGGTTCTCCGGAAGGAGGCTAGGTCCTATGTCTCTATCCATAATGGATAAGCACATAAGGGTGATCAAGCAGAAGATAAAAAGGGGAGAGCTTGTGGACCTTCATTCATTATCAATTGTAAAATATTCCAAAGCTAAAGTTTAGAAGAAACTACTGCTGAAGCTTTACACTGAACTTGGAAAATATTCTAAGTGTAAAGTCTTCCGAAGCCAAAGTTCAAAAGAAACTGCTGCGGAAGCTTTACACTGAACTTGGAAAATATTCTAAGTGTAAAGTCTTCCGAAGCCAAAGACTCAACTCTTCCGAAGGTAAAAGATGAAGTCTTCCGAAGCTCTCAAGACAAAGTCTTCCGAAGCTGTTTAAAGACAAGACTATTTTTCTTCTGAAGAGAGAGAAAAGATACATTTTCCATCAACTTTATCATAAAGCAACCTACTTTCCGCTGCATACTTTGGTAGTTCACCTGCTATCACCAGTTGGTGAAACTTTCATACTTTATGATAAAGTAGATAAGGTCTTCACCTGCAAGTTTTTGTTTTTGTTCCTTTTTGGCTTTTTAGAAAAGTCAGTGAGCTATGGCTTGTCATAGTCACTAGTCAAAAGGCAATCTGCCTTTTGACTTAAGGCTGATCTTGTTGTCTAGATTAGTCACTTCCAACTGTTTTTTTGCATATTGACGGTTGTAGGATGTAGTATAAGTAGTCTCTAGTTCTTGTATTCAAGATATACTTGTACAACACTTGTAATAGAACTAGAGAAGCAATATACAACTTCCTTGAAAATTTTATCTTGTGTTCTTGCTCTTGCTTTTACTTGTGTTTGTCTTGTATCTTCTGTAAAAGTTTATAGTTCCCTATTTAAATTGTTAAGTGATCTTAAGATCCTCCTAAGTGTGTTAACTAAGTGCAAGCTTAAGTACCCTTTAACGGTCCTGCAATTTCTTTAGGTTTCACTTTCATCTTTAGTTATACATATACTTATACATGCTAAGAATCAACTCATAGTCCATATATTCACATTCTTCAACAAAAGAATACAAACAGTATAACCGACCCTTCGCGGGACAACGGGGGTTCGGGGGCGGCAGCCCCTGATAGTGGGTTTCCAGGGGAAGCAGCCCCTAGTGGCGTCCAAGGGGCAACGCCCCTGGCTGGGGCCGGGCTGCATATAAAAATCATATATTTAGTATGCATATCGTCCCAAAACATTGAAAACGTGTAAATAAGGGAATCTAGAACTCACCTGGTCAATAAGTAACTTCACGTCTAAGTTACCTAAGCTATGATCACGGTAGACGGTCTACATATAAGTTAACACACAAAAATATCATTTTCACAGTTTTGGCAGCAGTTTTGCTGACAGTTTCGTATAGAGTTTCTCATGCAGTTTTACCCAACTTTCGTTGGAATTTCCTAGGTTCGCTAAATCTACAGACCTACCTATGCACTTACGAAACTACCTACGAAACTATAGTTTCGCAGGAAGGAGATTGCCTTAGTTTCATAGGATAAATCCAGAGTTTCGCATGAAGAACTGACATTTTCTCAGAACGCATAAAAATGACGTTCCAGCTCATTTTTAACCCAAAATCTCAACTTTTTACATCCAAATCCTTAGTTTTTCATCCATGAAACTATATCTAAGCTTTTTATGTGATTTCATACGTATAAATCTGACATTTATGTGATTCTTTACAACTTTTCAAAACACAAAACCCTAGAATCCGGATCTGATCTAAAGAGGTGTTTGGATGATGATTCGTACCTGGATTTCTTGCTCTTTTCTTATTGTTTGATGTTTAAATACTCAGATCTTCAATTCTTTAATCAATAAAGTCTCAAATCTTTGATTTTCTCCATTTTCTCTCTCTACTCTCTCTAGAATGTTGGTGGCTAAGGTTGCAAATGGGGAAGAATGGGGCTGATTAGGGTTGTTTAATGGCCGATTATGGGACCTTAAACACATCAATCCCTTAGCCCATAAGGTTAATTTGATCCACGATCCATTTTTACCTCTTATTTACATTAAATAACCCTTAACTAAGCTCATTATCATTAAATTGTTCCCTTCGACTTTTCGGGGCGTTACAGTAAGAAGAAAGGCTAAAAAGGAGATCCGATGCATGTTATGAACATAACGAAATTATCCTGGTCATGACAAGCTAGTTATGAGGTCTGATGATTGTTATGACCATGATAGAAACTGTCATGGCCATAACAGTCTCTAAAATTCAAAAATCTTTTTTGATTTCTTGCATTTTTCTTTAAAGATCACCAAGTAATCATCCAAAACTACAAAACCCAAATTAATTGCAACTAAGTATCGATAAAAATGGATTTGTAACAAAAAACGCTCAAAATGGGGAAGGATATGTATTATTAACATGTTTGTTTACTCACATATCAAACATTCCCCCACTTAAGCTTTGTTTGCCCTTAAGCAAAATCTTAAACTACAATCTAACAAGATTCTTAATGGCTTTAAAAATATAGATAGACAGTCCACAAGCAAACTAAATATCCAAATACATAAGGGACTTTCAAGAAATTTAGCACTCATGAAAAGAAAACCAACGCGTTAACCATTTTTCAATATATGAGAATATATAAATAGGACAATATCTATGGAAACTATATTATGCATCTAACTTGCACCTCTTGTAATGATTCGTTCAACACTTGGCTGTATATATATAGGTGTGTATATATATATGAATCACTCAAAGCCCAACAATGAAGCAATATTATCATAAGCATACTTAGAAATCAAATTCTTCAGCAAATTACATAAGATAATTGCATAAATCAAGAGGTCTTTAAAGGTTGTAATGAGGCTGAGGTTTAAGGTATAGAAT
This sequence comes from Flaveria sonorensis, assembly GCA_025506505.1. Classification (NCBI taxonomy): domain Eukaryota; kingdom Viridiplantae; phylum Streptophyta; class Magnoliopsida; order Asterales; family Asteraceae; genus Flaveria; species Flaveria sonorensis. The sequence continues at coordinate 38,192,519 of CM046429.1, read as the reverse complement.
TTGGTAAATAAAATGGCTAAAATGTTAAAAATCTGGAATCGTTAGATGCTAGTTGTGATCAACTACAAAAACATAAAAAATGCTCAAACTACACACAAACTAATATAAACATACTTCTAATGAGCTACTATTATGATTTTCCGTTACAATAAACAAAATTAATCATTCTATATCGTTTCTTTCTTAGACGAACGAAACAACAATATAATGATGCTTTCTTTTCTTTCTTTTTTCTCTTCTTTTGTCCTTCTTTCTTTCTTCTTCTTGTTTTTTTTTTCATAACCATAAACTCTACTAATATAACAATAAACACAAACGTTCTTCTAAAATAAACTATAACTAGATAGTACAAGTTGGATAACTAACATAACCCGAATTTTAACATAAGGGTTTAAAAGTAAAAGGCTATTTTGGTCCACTTCCTTCGCTAAGATCATCAATCACTTCAATAAAAAAAACAAGTGTTTGGTGGTTGTACACTTATAGGCAGGAGTGTATTTATCAGCACACCAATAACATTCTCCTTAGCTCTCTTCTCATTAAACTCTTTACTTGTCAACCGTTTAGTAGTTCTAATTGAACTAATCGGATTGGCTTTAATAAGCAGAGAAGGTAGCAATGGTAGTTTAGAGTTAGCACCAATTGATAGACTATAGTAGGGTTTGGAAGTAGGTTTATACGGCTGTTTCTGTCACACCCTCGCCTAGGGCGAAAACGCGAGTGAAAAATTTTGTATCCTTAAAACACATGGTACAAAAAATACTAAACATAATGTATTCAAAAGATATATGTTCTACATCATGGTCTTAGGTTACAAAATAAAGATTACACATATGAACTTAAATCATAAATCTATATTAAGCAATCTTCCATTGTAGCCTAGATGCGCAAAAGATTGATTCCAAGGCTACCGCACCTATTTACCACCTGAAAAACACGCTAAAATAGGTCAACTAAAAGTTGGTGAGCTCGTAGAGTTGAGACTCGATAAATAGTTATCATAATAGTAAGCATTTGTAAGTAAATATGAATCAACCCATTATATATGAATATAAACACGAGACATAAAGTCCTGAGCCCACAACCAGAACTATAGCCGTGAGAAAAACTAAAAAACTTCTCCAATACTTATCACAAGTATTGGCTGTTGTTGTTGCAGTATACATTCAATGTAAATGACCGTTGATTTGATGCATTCAACGAGTCTAGAGAATGGGGGTGCCTACTTCGATAGTATTATCGATGTTCCAGCGTCTCTATCCAAGAGTTAATTGGTAGCGTTGTGAAAATGGGGTTAGCATGTGATAATGATAATGTAAACTCATGCAATATTCAAGTAACAAACATAATATATAAAGCAACGATTCAAATGTTGTTGTCGTTGTAAGCGTGTTTCTCCCCCAAAAGCATGTAAAAGGAAAAATGAGCTACGAGAACCCACTGTTTGTTATTGAGTGGTTTAAAGATTTCTTAGTTTAGAGTGCGATGATGCTAAATCAGTGCGCTTCCTACATATATTTATATACGTAGGGTTCATCCGAAAGTTTGGTAAGTCAACATGTAAATTGTTTTAGATTAATTCATTAAGTTTATTTGTAAAAGTTTTGGGGTAACATGGTACATTAGAGGCTGTTTGGACTTGAATTAGTAATGTGCGTATGTTATAACTTATGATATTGAGAGGTTTCTATTCAACTAGGATCTAGGTTATTACCAATAGATTCTATTGTTATGTGTCTACTTGTAACTTGCATAAGGCATCTAGGGGGATTATAAAAGCTATATAATGACCAACTATAACTCCTAAGTAAATGTACATGTGAAAATCAGGCTCTAATCCCACCCTACAACCCATTTAAAAGTCATTTTCCCCCTACTATGTTCACTGCAACACATTCTAGATAGTTGTTCATAACTTCGTCGGTTGGGGGTCTAGAATTAATTATTAATAGGCGTGCTTATATGCGTTGGAAAGATAAGAAATTAAGCTAACTTTTGAAACTAAAATCATGTTTGTTGGTTAAGTATTGAAAATTTTATGGCCTTTTAAAGTCACATTTGTGATTGAATATGTGTTGTAAGCTCTTATGATCCGTGTAGATGATGCACCTTGTCCCGTAAAGATAATGTCTCCAGAATCTAAGGATGAAGACTACGACGCCCAACTATAGGTTATGGGTGGTGTAATTCTTTTCATGAACCTTGAGTTGTCGTGATGCGTAAGCGGAAGCAATGACTTTATCCTTTTGCATCAGGACACAGCCTAAGCCTTGACACAACGCATCATAACACACAACGAAATTGTCGGTTCCGTCGAATAATGTTAAAATTGGAGTGTAACATAGCTTTTGTTATAATAATTGAAATGCAGCCTCTTGTTTTGTCGTCCAGACAAACTTCACATTCTTCTGAGTTAAATTGATCTCATATACTCATTCCATGGAATGTTTAATATATATGTACCTCTAGACTTAACAAAGTTGTTGTGCCACTGGACAACTCTTCCTTCAACATGTATAGCAGCATATCATACCTTAAGCTTTTCTAGAGTTTCATCAATGGCAAAGAAGTGCTCACACTTCTGCAACCAACTTTTGAACTTCAACGCCATGAACTTAGGGAATTCAACTCACAAGAATCGATTGCTGCTTCGAGTGAGTCTTGTTTCCTCCTTTCAATGAGTGTGGTGATTGCCTACCGTCGCTCCATTTTGATTGTTATTGTCAATCAAATTCATTGATTGTAGATCCTTGATCACCTCCCCCCAATTGTGACCTTAGGGAAGACATTTCCGTTGTTAATTGACTCTTCATATTAGTCATTTCAATCACTTGCTTCTCTAATACGGATTTGATTCCTTCTAATTCCATGCAATTCTTCTCTATGGTTGTTTCCAATCGAAGCTAAGACAATTCGTGTTCCTTGATCGATTTCTCGATCTCTTGATTACGGGTAGTCATGGTGGTGGTCTGAATACAGAGCTCTGATGAGAATCGGTGTCTTTGATACCACTTTTAAAGCTAGAAATGAACTGGAGAAGAAGAAAAGGAAGATACACAATACCAAGCTAACCGATTTGATTAGCTTCTTTCCCTTTTATTGAACCGTTATGTTCATTACAACAAAAAATCCTCAAATTTCGAATATTACACAATTAGTTCCTTGACTTACAATTATCCGTTATAACCATTTCCCACCTAAAATGCACCGAACTTTAATATTCAACATCTACATCATATATATACATAAAAACACCTAAATTGCGATAAGAACCTTCATCATTCTCTCAAGAACCATAATAATAATAATAATATATCAGAATAGAAAGTAATTACGGTGATCATAGATCGGTAGCAGAATTGAACATAAGGAATTACCTGTGGGCGGATCATACGTATACGCACATGGTGTACGTTTATCCAATGCGGGCATTTGCTTGTACAAGATGCCCTATTACTTACTTTAACACAATGTTGTAGAGAGCAGTGCTAGCTTGATCATGAGGTCTGATATAAAAAAGTCGATTATTCGCATTCGGTTGCCCTAATTGCTCACTTAATAGCGACGCCTAAGGGGAGAATTGGAACCGACGATGTGAAGGGGACATGAAATAGGAGTTAACCTCTATCTTTGTCAAGTGAATCGCAAGGAGCCTTCGGTTAAACATAACTTCCTTTGTAACCGATGTGATCATGGACGAATGTGATGATCAATGATCAATTCCTTCAATGTTTTAAACAAAACGAGAGCCTTAAACTGGCAGGACTTGAAACAACGTGTCTTAAGGAAATGTCAAATTATCATTTTGCCCACTAAAGATCTACTAAAGATAGTAACATATAAAAGATTAGTTACAGGTTGGGTATATCTACCTATTGTATTTGATATTGATAGATAAGATAAATTGGTTTCCTCTCTAATTTCTCGTTCTCTCTTGATTTTTCATGTTGTCAACACATCTCTTCTATCTTTTCATACTTTTTTTTCCTTCATATATTAGAGCATTAACATCTTATTTCTTAATCTTAACCTTATAATTAGCTAAGAACATAAATATTCATAACATTTGTTCATCATTTTAAAACTCTCAATCTCATTTCTTATACTTGCCCTAATAATTAAATAATGTTTTTTTATTATAGTTTCTGTTTCTTCGTGTCAGAAAAGTCATATGGAATGAATATTTGAGATAAATATTTGGTTGTTAAATATGGAATGACAAATTAGTCAATATTTTAAAAAATCATTATGTAGTGATAAATTGCATGAAAACCATATATTTTTTCTTAAATTATGTGGATATATAGATAATATAAGAAATGAAATGTGAATATCGATAACGATTACTAACCATACACCTCAAAAAGACAATCATATATAACTAGTGGCATAAAATATTAACAGAATATATGCACAATCAAATAACAAAAAAAACTACAATGTATGTAACTGAAACTAACGGAATTGCATTCACAAACATATAATCACAATAATTTAGCAATTCTTGCTTTCCCGGTGCTAAACATTTCATTAACAAGGTCATCTCTACAATCACTCCATCTATATGTGTGAAAATTATCAAAATAAACATTTGACCAAATTAAATTACCAATATAACCATTTAAAAATAAATTTACAAAAAAAAACAACCAATAAAAACGAGCCACATGTTCATTCCTAGCCACGTGGGCGAGGAAAATCCATAATCTCTCATTGAAAAGTTGACTGGGTGAAGGATTTACATAATCCCTCGCTGACGTGGTGGAATTTCAATGGTTCATCGCTGATGTGTCTCATTCCACGCTAACTGGGCGAGGAATCAGGGGTTTTCCTCGCCCATAATTACCAAAATGCCACTCCTCGCTTAGAATTTTTATTTTTTTAAATACAAAATTTTAAAAAAAGTATTTACCAAATTAAAAAAATCGTTAGTTTTTTAAAAAAAAATTCATTTATAGTTTTTTAAACACTTAAATTTGTTATTTTATGTGGTTTTCCCCTGTATAATACAAGCTTTCCTCTTAACAAACTTATCAAATTTTAGTTTTTTACTTTATTCATTTTACTAGTTTAGAAATACATTTTTAACACAGATTAAATTAAAATATTAAATTAATAGTTAATATTTAATATTTAAAAAATTTAAAATAAGTTTTTAGATAGATATGATTCGGATTACGTATACACAACTATTTTATCTAAAATTTTAATATTAAAATTTTTTAAAATTTTTAAAAATTAAATATTAACTATTAATTTAATATTTTAATTTAACCCTTGTTAAAAACATATTTCTAAACTAGTAAAATGAATAAAATAAAAAACTAAAATTTGATAAATTTGTTAAGAGGAAAGCTTGTATTATATAGGGGAAAACCACATTAAATAACAAATTTAAGTGTTTAAAAAACTATAAATGAAAAAAAAATTATAAACACAATGATTTTTTAATTTTTAGTAAATACTTTTTTTAAAACTTTGTTATAAAAAAATAAAAATTCTAAGCGAGGAGTGGTTATGGGCTAGGAAAACCCCTGATTTCTCACCCAGTCAGCGAGAAATGGGACACGTAAGCGAGGAACCACTGAAATTCCGTCACATCAGCGAGGGATTATGTAAATCCCTCGCCCAGTCACATTTTCAGCGAGGGATTATGGATTTTCCTCGCCTACATGGCGAGGAATGGACATGTGGCTCGTTTTTATTGGTTGTTTTTTTTTAAATTTATTTTTCAATGGTTATATTAGTAATTTAATTTGTTCAAATGTTTATTTTGGTAATTTTTCCTTTATATATTGTAGAGGAATTGTAATGAGATGATCGATAACTTGGAAAACTTGAGAGTCGAAAATTCATTTTCAGATTAAAACTATTTGGCTTCACACCAAATGCTCAATCGGATAAAGCTCAAGTCAAAAATCAAAGTATGAATTCATGTCTGTTTCAAGATCGTGAACTAGAAGAGAAGAAGAAGAAGAGTGACCAATCTTGTACAAATTCGAAATATTTCAGGGATGGGGTAACTGCCTTCGGCAGTTTTCACATACCAAATTACTGTTTTAACCCCCGAGTTTCACAAGCTCGACCCTAGCCAGGGGCTCTGTCCCTTGGACCCCGCTAGGGGCTGCCGCCCCATGGACCCCGTTACCAGGGGCGCTGCCCCCTTGGACCCAGAGGTATTCTATATCGAAGATCATAACAAACTCAAACAAGCGTGCACTCCGCACCTCCTGACTTGTTTGATGATATCATGATCACATTGGTCATTAGTCAATCCAATTACATTAAAATATGTAACAATCCATTTGTTTGCATGTTGTGTGTGATTTCAAGGTGTTTGTAATTCGATTGTCTGGTTTTAGTAATGATCCTGGATTAAACATAGTTCCAAAGAGTTACCTATGTGGCAGTATACCCGTAGTTAAAAAGCAACTATAATCTTGTGCATATTACCCTCACATCTACACCACTTTTGTCATTCCAAAGGCAAATAATTTAATTTGGTTGATATTATATCCTTCTAATCTTGTGCATTATATCGTATTCTTCTTAAAAACTTTGGTTTAAAAAAGCTTGAGGTCCCAAAAGCCGAGGTCACACACATCACAAACATAAAGCACATGTCTATGTACAACCAAATAAGTTTTATTTACAACCGGAAAGGGTATATTACTCATTTGTTTTACACTTAAACCTCGCTTAATTATATCCCTTAGGTTGTTTCTACGTAAGAACCTCCTACCAAAGCTAATTTGAACCAGTTTTGATCAGAACTAGGTGAGGGTGTGTGCTCATCACCCTAAAGTGTTTTCCTCACCACCTTGCACCTCAGGGACGTCTTTTCTGAACCAAGACTTAGGAGAAATGATGGCATGCGTCCACTCATGTTTCTCACTCCCTATATGCTCTTTATCTTTCATATGTTAATATGTTATCGTCATCCGGTTGGTGGAAAGAAATACACTTTTTCATTTATTTAGGGAACTGCGTGTCACATTTAATACAGCTTTAGCATATAGCAAAAGATGAAGAAAAAGATTTTATGATAGTTACAAAAAGGCATTAACCATTAATCACATGTCTTACAATAACCAAATAGCCTAAAAAATGTTTTTTGAACCATTATGAAAGCTACTTGTTCTTGGTGCGAGGTACCAAAGAAAATGTAGATTTGAAACTTACCCATCGTTTATTATTGTTTTGTGGTAACATATTAGCAAAATGGGGTGAAATGAAGATATTAACACCAATCTAAAATAGGAAAACACATGGAAGAAACAGATACTATTAAGATGTGAAGGTGATAATTAAAATTAGAGCATTATACAGTGAGTGAATAACAAAAGGGGAAATTAGTGTGCCACTCCAACAATACGAGCTTCCAAGAACAACCCCAATAACAAATAGTTGCAGGAAGTTGTCAACAGATAAGTGGGTTACACTAAAAACAATAGAACTTACCACAACTGCTTTTTCCCATTTCATTCTTGAAGCAAGAGAAGTCAATAAAAACCCTCTATAAACAGTTTCTTCGAGAAGCGGAGTTACGAGACAGTAAACAAGTGTGAACCCTGAGAATGAGAGGGACCCGCTCGACAGGATTTCCTTCAAAATTGGGTTGTTAACATCCTACACAATGACAGACAATATAATGCATTTGAGTAAAAGTAACAAAATGAATGGGTTGGGTAACGGGCAAAATGATTGCTATGAGACTAACCTTGGGCCCGACCAGCTTGTCAGCTACAAGCGAGGTAAGGAAAACCAATGCAAAGAGAAAACCAACACCAAGCACAGATGCCACTAAACAGTTCCGTTCCTTGGGCAACGCTCTTGTTTCAACCAAGCTAAGAATGTTAAAACGGCTGTTGGAGAATTTCAGCAGTGACAGGAACGAAACAAGCTCTAAAGATTGTATTAGAAGCAATGAAAATGCCTATCAGGTAGTGAAGAAATGTTATCAATCATTGATGTCAATGATGGCGAAACTTTATAGCAAAAAAGGTAAGTTTAAGATAAGCGTTTACTCAAATGATCAAAAATAGAAATTTTTTAATTACAAATGTTGAATCACCTGAGTGTTGGGATCAAGATCAGGTTGATGCAGTAGTTGTGCCACAACAGATAGTCCTCCAAAGCTAAGAGGAATATGCAAACTAAAGATATAACAAGCCAGAGTGCTCCATGTGCTTACAATGTCACATTGGAGGTCTGTTTTCAAGATTGAAAAATCCTGATAAAAATATAAATAAAGGTAAGCCACACCCAGAATTTGATTACCCAAAAGAAACTGATTCAATTATGAAGTATTGAATCTATATAGCATATGAATATGATGGGTGCTACAAATAGAATGATAATCACCACAATTTCTTTTGAAACAGATACAGATAAATGCATGAACACATCTCCGCAAGCAAATCAGGCAACAGCTAAAAGACCTACCTTAATTAGTATACCCTAATACTGGGACTAGGGTTATAGACACACCTAATTAGTGCCTAAAATTCAGAAACTAAAAGCTTTGAATCTGAATACGGAAACATATTAAGTGCTATATATATACGTCAGAAAAGCTGATAAATTTGGGATGTAAACAGAGGAAATGAATCAAATGGACGGACCTGCGATGGTGTGGGGTTGCTATCATTTTTGATGCAGCAAAGCTTAGATGAAGAATGTGAGGAAATGGGTACGGAAGAAGAGTGAACCGTGTGATAGTTTCCAAAGGTTCGGGTGAACGGAGGAGAGCTTGTGAGAGTGGTGGATTTTAGCAGAAGATGAAGTGTTGTTGCTGTCATCTCCAAACCAAACTATTTTCCTTCCAGAGGAACAAAGCATAATTACTTATTTTATTCGAATTCCATTTCTTCATATTATATGCTGGTATATAAAACTGTGTGAGAAAAAATAATAATTTAAATCAAATAAATTAACATAGATTTAAATCATGTATGGATTATTGTTATATAAAACAATCTAGAATGAAAATGTATAAAAGTATTTTAAAAATTATTGAATTATTATGAATTATTATCATAGCAAATGGATGAACTCTTTGTCAAACTTGTAGATAAGTTTACTATGCTAAATAGTTTTACTTGTCTACCAAAATGATTGATCTTTGTAGTATAAATACCACCTCAATGTAGAGGAGAAGATGCACCTCTTGTATACACTTTCATAAGTTATACATTTCTCTTCTTCTTGCTCTTGCAATTCTCTTTAAAGTTCTTAAGGTTATAACACTAATCTTGTGTTAATTATTGTGATATTATAATACGTTATCAGCACGAGAGCTCTTAAACTCTAATCAAGAAGATCAATAAAGCACAAAGTCATCCATTAATTAAGGTAAAGACTTCATTAAGTAATAATATATAATATCTTATATTGAGAAGATAACTAAGATAAATAAAATAAGCATAAAGGAGATCATATTATGGACATCTTGATAACCATGGGACTACTAACAAGCTAACTTTTATTTATGCATCTAACTTTTGATTATGCAACTAATATTTTATTTTATATCAACTAACTTTTACTTATTCATCTAACATATTATTTATGCATCTAACTTTTACTTATGCAACTAACATTTACTTATGCATCTAACTTTTTCTTTAGTTATGCAACTAACATTTCTTTATATGTCAACTAACTTTATACAACTAACATTTTGATTATGTTTATTCGTACTAACGTCTTATTCTAACCTGTCGTTCTTATTCTCTATTGTTTTTATAAACTACATACATGTTTTTATAACATAATATTATACTTATCTATTTTATTTAAAACTGTTGTCGATATATACACACACGACGGTTATTAGCCGTTATAAACGGTTATATAGCCGTTGTACATAGCCGTTGTACATAGCCGTTACAAAACGGTTATAATTTTAAACTATAAATTGACCACTATCAACCTATTTTCAATAAACAGATTATCTCTTTTCTCAAGTTTATCCAAAGCAACTTTTCAAAGATGATACACCCGGTTTTAGTACTGGCAACCATAATGCTCATTTTAATTCTTATCCCCATTGCTGAACTACCACCTGAAGAATTTAAACTTTTCTTATTTTTATATTTGTTTATAGCTCTACCGCTTTATTGTATCGCAATGCTTATTGATATATATGGATTCTAATAATTATCTTACTATTTGCTTAATTCTTGTTTAGCAAACAAAATGTCGAACATTGCAAAAATTGAATTCCCGGCTCTTAATATCAATGGAGAAAACTATATGCCGTGGACGGCCCACGTAAAAAGACATCTTAAATCCATGGGTGTCTTAGAAACTATACAAGAGGGAAATGCTTGCTCGGAACAAGACAAAGCGAAAGCTGATGTCTTTTTACATAGCATATTGATGAAATGTTACAATTTGAATATTCAAATTGTGAAGATCCATATATTTTATGGAAAGATTTAAAAAGCAGATTTGATCACCAAAGGGAAGTTCTGCTTCCCACTGCTAAGATGAATGGAACAATCTCAGGTTCCAGGATTTCAAAAAGGTAAACGAGTACACCTCTGCTTTGTTCAGGATATGCTCGACCCTCAGATTCTGTGGACAAAATGTTACTGAGGAAGATATGTTGGAGAAAACTTTCTCCACATTTCATGCATCAAATATAAACTTGCAACAACAATATAGGTTGCAAAAGTTTAAAAGATATTCTGATTTAAATTCATTCCTCCTTATAGCAGAAAAAAATAATGAGCTTTTGATGAAAAATCATCAAGCTCGTCCTACGGGATCATTAGCAATTCCAAAAGTTAATGCTGCTACTAAAAACTCTGGAAGAAAGTGGAGAAGAGGTCGTGGTCGTGGCTCTGTTGATAAAAGTTACCCTAATGGTCGCAACCATTCTTTCAAGGGTAATTATAATTACCGAGGTAACTTTTATAGTGTGGACGTGGTCGTGGCCGTGGATATGGCCGTGGTAGAAATCAAAGAACAATCAATTACCACGCTCCACAAAATAACAATTTTAACCAACACAAAGGGAATGAAGCTGGTAGGTCCGAAAACAATGGCACTTCCTGTTTTAGATGTGGTAGCACAAACCACTGGTCAAAGGCTTGTCGCACAGCTCCACATTTATGTGAGCTATACCAACCTCTCTTAAAAGGAAAGAGAAGGAAGTGAACCATGTTGATAATTTTGATAATCTCAACGTTGAGTTGAACACTGCAGACTTTGACATGGAACTCTGAAACACATGTTGCTTGACCATAATAGTTATATGCAACAATTAAGTGTTTTCATATTTATTAATTATGTATTTTTCTTCATGTAATGTTTTCTTTCAATTAAATAAATTTCTCGTTAAAATATAACAATATCGTCGTTATTCACTTATTAATTTTTTTTATACTTTCAAGATTAAAATGAACATCATTGGAGCGCAAGATCAAACAAATGAACAGATATATGTATAGCGGATAGTGGAGCCACACATACTATACTTAGGTCTAAGAAATATTTTTTTGAGCTTAAACCAACAAAAGAAATCATTAATACAATATCAGGACCTACAGACCTGATAGAAGGAGTGGGAAAAGCTAATTTAGCATTACCAAATGGTACAAAGCTTATAATAGAAAATGCTTTATTTTCCCCAAAATCAACAAGAAATCTGTTGAGTTTTAAAAACATATATCATAATGGATATGATACTCAGTCAAAGACTGTTGATAGTGAAAAATATTTGCATATCATAAGCAAAGATCGAATATTAGAAAAACTGCCAATGCTTCAGTCTGGTTTACATTATACACACATTAATGTGCCTCAGGCATATATGGCAGTTAAAGAAAAATTTTGTGATCCTGAAACACTTAACTTATGGCATGACAGATTAGGCCATCCAGGATCTACAATGATGAGAAGAATAATTGAAAATACTCATGGGCACCCATTGAAATATCAAAAGATCCCACAATCGAATAAAATTCCGTTGTGTACATCTTGTTCTCTTGGGAAATTAATTACAAGGCCTTCGCCTGTAAAAATTGAAAAGGAATCACCTCTGTTTCTTGAAAGAATTCAAGGAGACATATGTGGGCCAATTCATCCACCATGTGGACCATTCAGATACTTTATGGTTTTGATAGACGCGTCAAGTAGATGGTCTCATGTCTGTTTGTTATCAACTCGTAATGTAGCATTTGCAAAATTTCTTGCACAATTATCAAATTACGAGCACATTTTCCTGATTATACTATTAAAAAGGTGAGACTTGATAATGCTGGTGAATTCACATCACATGCTTTTAATGATTATTGCATGTCTGTAGGAATTATTGTTGAACACCCTGTTGCTCATGTACACACACAAAATGGCTTAGCTGAGTCGTTAATCAAACGTCTACAACTAATAGCTAGACCATTAATAATGAGGACAAAACTCCCTGTGTCTATTTGGGGTCATGCAATTCTTCATGCTGGATCACTAATTCGTGTGAGACCAAGTGCAAATCTTAAATACTCTCCCTTACAACTTGTTTCTGGCAATGAGCCAAACATTTCCCACCTTAGAATTTTTGGGTGTGCTGTATACGTCCCTATTGCACCACCACAACGTATAAAAATGGGTCCTCAAAGAAGGTTGGGAATATATGTTGGATATGAATCAGCTTCCATCATAAGATATCTTGAACCTTTAACGGGTGATGTATTTACAGCACGTTTTGCTGATTGTCACTTTAACGAGTCAGTTTTCCCGGCATTAGGGGGAGAAAAGAAAAAACAAGAAAATGATGTATCATGGTATGTTCCTTCATTATTGTATCTTGATCCAGTAACTAAACAATATGAGACAGAGGTTCAAAAGATAATACACTTGCAAGAAATTGCAAATCAATTACCTGATGCATTTACTGATACAAGCAGAGTTACTAAGTCTCATATACCAGCTGCTAATGCTCCAGCTCGAGTTGAGATTCCAAATAAGCAAATAGATAACACAATGGCTCATGAATCTCAGAGACGTTTGAAACGAGGAAGACCAATCGGTTCCAAGGATAAAAATCCTCGAAAAAGAAAAACTCATGAAAAGGAAGTTGACAATAAAGTGAATGATCTTGATGAAACGCTTAATACCAAAACCTCTCATGAGGAGGATTTGGATGAAACTAACAAAGAAATATCAATTAACTATGGTCACACACATATCTTATGGAATCAAGATGAAATGGAAGGTATTGATGAAATATTTTCTTATTCGTAGCAAGTGACATCATGAGTGGAGATGATGATCCTGAACCAAAATCAGTTAGTGACTGTCAAAATAGACATGATTGGGATAAATGGAAAGGAGCTATGCAAGCTGAATTAGATTCACTTAACAAACGAAAGGTGTTTGGACTATTGTTATTACTCCTATGTCCGTAAAGCCTGTAGGGTACAAATGGGTTTTTGTACGAAAACGAAATGAGAAAAATGAAGTTACAAGGTATAAAGCTAGACTTGTAGCTCAAGGTTTTTCACAAAGGCCAGGGATTGATTATGAGGAAACATACTCCCCTGTTATGGATGCAATAACCTTTAGATACTTAATCAGCTTTGCAGTCTCTAGAAATTTAGAGATGCGTCTTATGGATGTTGTCACAGCTTACTTGTATGGATCACTAGATAGTAACATCTATATGAAAATTCCTGAAGGTTTTAAATTCCCCGAATCATTAAACTCAAAGCCTAAGGAAATGTATTCCATCAAATTACAAAGATCCTTGTATGGACTCAAACAATCTGGACGGATGTGGTATAATCGTTTGAGTGATTATTTGACAAGTAAAGGATACACAAGTAACCTTATTTGTCCATGCATCTTCATTAAGAAGACAACATCAGGATATGTGATCATAGCTGTGTATGTTGATGATCTAAATATAATTGGGACGCAAAAGGAAATTAATGAAACAATTGCTCTTTTAAAGAAAGAATTTGAAATGAAAGACCTTGGAAAAACCAAATATTGTCTTGGTTTGCAGATTGAACATATGCATAATGGAATACTTGTACATCAGTCGACTTATACTGAGAAACTCTTAAAGCGTTTCAATATGGACAAAGCAAATCCTTTAAGCACACCGATGGTTGTTAGATCACTCAATGTTGATAATGATCCATTTCGTCCTTGCGAAGATAATGAAGAGGTCCTTGGTCCAGAGATACCATATCTCAGTGCAATTGGAGCTCTTATGTATCTTACTAACTGTACGAGACCTGACATTTCTTTTGCAGTTAATTTGTTAGCAAGATTTAGTTCAGCCCCTACTAAAAGACACTGGAATGGGATTAAACATATTTTTCGATATCTTCGAGGTACTATTGATTTAGGCTTGTTTTATCCTAATAATTCAAAAGAAGGGTTGGTTGGTTATGCAGATGCAGGTTATTTATCTGATCCTCATAAAGCAAAATCTCAAACGGGATACATATTTAAGAATGGAGGAACTGCGATTTCATGGCGCTCTCAGAAACAAACACTCGTTGCGACATCCTCAAATTATGCTGAAGTCATTGCACTACATGAAGCTTCAAGAGAATGTGTATGGTTAAGATCTATGACACAACTTATATTAACTTCTTGTGGATTGGAGAAAGATAGAAATGCAACACCAATCTATGAAGATAATGCAGCTTGTGTCTCACAAATGAAAGAAGGGTATATCAAAAGTGACAGAACAAAACATATACCACCAAGATCTTTTCATACACTCAAGACCTTATTAAAGATAAACAAGTTGAAATGAGATACGTTCAATCTAGCAATAATTCAGCTGATCTTTTCACAAAGGCACTTCCAAAAACAACTTTCAGAAAACATGTTTATGATATTGGCATGCGGCACGTACACACAATGTGATGATCTACAGAAGACAATTTGAGGGGGAGTTATAAGCTGCACTCTTTTTTCCTTAGCTAAGGTTTTTTCCCACTGGGTTTTTCTTTAGCAAGGTTTTTAATGAGGCAGTACTTAAACTCTTGAAGTTTGAAAAGTGTCATCCAAAGGGGAGTATTATGAATTATTACCATAGCAAGTGGATGAACTCTTTGTCAAACTTGTAGATAAGTTTACTATGCTAAATAGTTTTACTTGTCTACCAAAATGATTGATCTTTGTAGTATAAATACCACCTCAATGTAGAGGAGAAGATGCACCTCTTCTATACACTTTCATAAGTTATACATTTCTCTTCTTCTTGCTCTTGCAATTCTCTTTAAAGTTCTTAAGGTTATAACACTAATCTTGTGTTAATTATTGTGATATTATAACATGAATATATTTTTGCATACGTTTGTTGTTTTATTTGTAACATTTTATTCATTATCTAAAAGTAATAGTTTTAAATATTCATTACTTTTAACCCTAAATAATACAACGTATAACTGATCATGGGTAAACACAGAATGTTTCATGTATAAATCCACCTTCAATAATATTTGTCTTTAACTTTTGTTGATGGTTATGACAAAACATAAAGCTAGTGGAAACCAAGATTTTTTATGGTATAAGATTAAATGACATACTGATTGTTTTATTTCTTCTAAAGTAATTTTATCTTAAATTAATTTGAAAAGAAAAAGTCTATGAAACGAACTAAAACTCTTATTATATTTTACAATTTTGGTATTGTAAAAATACAAATCTTATGCAAACTGTTAACATACTTAAAAGTATTTTATGTTTTTAACGATAGTAGGACAATCAATCATAAAACATTCTCCTTGTTATACAAACCTATCAAAACATCTAAACCGTTTACTCAAGCAATGTGCATGCATACGGGTACCTTTAAAGGTACTTGTAAATAACGAGCAATAAGTTACAAAACATTATGATAATTGCTAAAAGATATATTATATGAAAATAAGTAATTTGCTCATCAACAACCATCATTTCAATAGAAAGATAACTATTGGGGTTTTGAGTACTTCATTGCATTCGGACTCGTATTATAGGAATCTTGATGGTAAGTCTTAAACTTTAACATCAAGATTGTTCAACATGATTATCTAATAAATCCATCAAGTTGTGTAGAAAAATAAATGAATCGAAGTTAACTAAATACCTCATAAATAAATAGAAACAAGAAAAGAGTAGTGATAAATTTATTCAAAGACTGGACTATATCAAGGTCGGAATTAAAATTTGAAATCCATAAAATAAAAAATTGATTTGTTTAAAAAATAGAAATCAAATAAAACCTTTCACGTTTTTAAAAATGACTTTCATGATATTATATAAAACTTACCAAGAATTTGGAAACCTCATTAATTTTAAATATGATTTGGAGTTAAAATGAAATCAAATGTAATTTAATATTAAAATATATGTAGGTAAATGGAAACCAAAATTTTGGCTGAATCTTATTACTAATTTACTTGGAATAATTTTTTTGAGTTTTTGAAATTGAATTTCATGTTTATTTTGAAATTGTAGATAACTTCAAAATCAAACCAATTATTAGTTGTAATCTGGTGAGAAATAAGGAAACATATTTATTTTCTATTTAAATAAATATGTAGATATTTTAGAAAACAAATCTACTCTAATAAATCAAAATAACTATAAGCCGCATGATCATGTTTTAGCATGTATATGTCATCTCCACCTAGGCTCCAACTAAGATTGTCCATGTGTTACTAGCACAATAAATTTACAATTTTGGTAAATAAAGTTTTTTTTATAACTCTCATTTAATACTATAATAATTAAGAAAATGTTTTTCTAGAAATAAATAAAATTATATTAAAAATACTTTAATAACACTTAATTTTGTTAAAATATAATTTAATTTGTAGCTAGTCATTGTTAAAACTAAAATATTTTACGAAAATATATAAAAATATTTTTGTATATTTATGAATAATATTTTTTTTCTCTTTATACTATTGTTTAGACATTTAATATGTTTGCTATATATAATAATTTTATTGATATGTTATCTATAACATATATTACATATATTGGATTATATAGGTATATATATAATCTATTATAATTTTTATTTCAACTCGTGTAGTACACGAGTATCTAACATAGTTTAAACAAAATCAAAAAATATCATGTAGCTAATGGTGGTCTTAGAAAATGTCAGATGGTACATAAAATGTTTGTATATTATAACTAGCCTAATTCTCGTGTGTTACACGATTTAAAAAATAAATATAAAACATATTAGTTAATAATATATAATATATAAGAATGTGAATATTAAATAAATATGTTAGAAAATAAGTTACATATGACATAAAATGAAAAAAATACTAATAGTTGTGGAAAACTAATTCCTATAATTTACATCATTTTAAAAAAATCAAGATTATGTTTATCATAATTTATATATTACTATTTTTCAACTTTGTTATGATTAGTGGGTTGTACAATATGCTTAATACGTTGTACCCATCTTTGTCTCTTTTTTAATCCCTAACTTATTTCTTATCTTAATCCAACACTTTTATACTTTTATCATTTGGCCCCGATATTTTTTTTTACTTTTAACTTTGATCTCCTTTACTTTTTGTATTTTATAAAAAAATTTGTTTTACGATTCAGTTGAAATTTTGCAAGTTAGCTCAGTGCAACGTACGAGTTTGGTTCAACGTTTTTACTCGTATATTTTTCCCGTTAACGACCCCGTCGCAACGCGCTGGTTCTAGATTGACCTACTTATTGTTTTATATGTTTTACGTTCCGCCTACACGGTTTAACATTTTTACACCTACTTTTCATTCGTTTTTATTTTATTTTTACCACGAGCTTTTTGGAAGTTAGTGGTCATTGGCGGCGGTGTATCATTGGTGCTACTTGACACGGTTACGCCCCCGCTGCAACGTAGGGGGCTTAAGACTAGTTTTATTTAAATTTCAAATCTTCAATATATATAAGATTTTGATATGAATTAATAAAATCATTAAAGAGAAAATATAGGATTTTATAAATGAATGATTTCATGTTTATATTGAATTCTGATTTAACATATAAATGAAAATAATACAAAATTGGCCATTTAAAAATAACTTTTTTCATGTAACTTAATTGATTATATTAGTAGAAAATGTTAAATAATTTATAATTTTTTATGTAATTAATTATATAAAAGTTTCAAATATTGGGATAAATAAAATGAATGGAAAAAATAAAAAATAAAAAATCATGAGTATGTTGATTTAAACACAAATGAAAGAATAATTTGTAAAAGCAAAAAGGCGGAAACTAAGGGTTTTTTGTGTTATTTTAAAATGATTAATACACTGTTGGATCGGTTTAAGGACTTAAGAAGACTTTTCAGTTTAATCAACAGATAATAAATGCGGAATCAAAGTTAAACTATTTTACTTAACAAACACACATATTTTTTAGTAATAAAATAGCACTTCATCATTTTCAATGCTGATCGACAATGGTTCAACACTTGGCAGAATTAGGTTGTTGATAGCCAATGTTGAATCCTTGAGTTTTCGGTAGCTTCATCCTTTTTATGAATTAATAAACTCTCTTAGGATTATGCTACTAAAATCTTGCTTATCCCTCAAGCATCCTTATGAGCAGCAGCTCATACATATATCTTCTTCTATTTCTTGAGGGGTTGTCAAGAGTTAGACTCACCAAGTCCTTCATGTTGTGTCGAGATAGTCTAAAAAGATCATACTCTTTGACTTCAGTTTTGTCGCCACCGGCAAAGGTCAGATAGAAGGTGTTGGTTGAGGAATTATAATTTTAATGGATGATTGGATCATGAATGCTCAGTGGAGTCACATGTAGAACATCTTCCTCTTTCTCTTCACTTTGTTCTGCTTCAATTTTGTTCCAAATCTTCATCTTCAGAATAGAAGCCATTGATTCTGAGTTGAGGTTCAGAACTTCTAGCTATGTCCAGAAGAAAGGTTTGGACTTATTCATTCTCTCAATGAAGTATCTCTCAGCCTTTAAGTCATATCCCAAGTTGATAATGGTTGTATCATTACCCTCTAAGTCTTCTTCTTCATTAGATTCTGAGAGTTCTTCTTCATCAGTTTGTTCAGGGTTGTCCAAACCTTGTCTTACTTTTTCGGCAGTTGTAGTGAGGACGACTTCATTTTCCGATTGATCAGACTGGTTTTCATTTAGGTGTTCAACTATTTTAGGAGCTTGTTGGATTGTTAGAGAAACATGCTTAGTAGTTTAAGCAATTTGGATGGTGGGAGGAGATGATTGTGGTTGAGTGTTGGGTACAGGGTCGGTAGATGGGGTGGCTTCAGCAGATTTAGACTCCTTCATTTTTCTTCTTTGTTCAGAAAGCCTACTTTGACTTTTCTAGATGAGACTTGTAGATTCTCATCAACACCTTCTTTACTTCTTTTTCCTCAGAGTCATTGGTTATATTCCTTACGCTGTGTTCCAGAGTCTCATTTAAGGAGAGAAATGGAAGGAAATGAATGGAAAGTGAAAAATTATTATGTTCCTGAGTTTTTTTTAAGGAGGGAAATGGAAGGAAACAAAAAAAAGTTATGTTCCCTGAGTTTTTTAAAGGGAGGAAATGGAAAGAAATGAAAGGAAAATTTTTAATAATTTTCCTTTCTAACTTTCCTTCCAAAATGGAAGGAAATGGAAAGAAATGAATTGAAACACATAAAATTTATATTTTCTTTTCATTTCCTTCGAACTCTGGAACATGAAAATTTAAAATGTCTTTTTTTTTCTCTCCATTTCTTTTCTCTCCTTAATTTCTTGCTCTTCATTTCTTTTCTCTCGCTAATTTACTTCACTTCTTTTCTTTTCTTTTCTTTCGTTTATTAAACTCGGGAACATAGCGTTAGTCTCAATCTGGTTAGGTCAGCTATCTCAAATTTGTTGAGGCAGACAAGTTGATTTCTTGAGTAAGCTACCCTTCCGGCTACTGATCGGGTGATGAAGTATGTGTGTTTCTTCTGATCATATTCCTACTCCACTATTAGATCATATGCTGATAGTGGAGTTTCAGGGATCTCTTCATCATATTCAGCTCTGACTAAGGACAATACCTTTTGAAATAGCATCTTGGAAAATTCATTTCTACATCTAAAGATGTTAAGGTACTTAGTAATTTGCTCTAAGATATCAAGGGGCAAATCTAGTACTTCATTCTCATAATCATAGTACATGATCTCTTCATTTTCCCTCTTGACTGCAAATTTCTTCATTTAGGCTATATACCTAGCACTTAACACCTTTGAATCCTTGAGTATTTTCTCCTCCACTTTTGGGTCAATCACCTTTGCCTTTACAACTCTTATTGGCATAGTCTTCTTTTTGGCAAGGGCTGATGAAATCAGCTTATTGTTATCAAAGGTAGTGGAGTTAGAGTCAGGAGATGCTAAAGGCTCCGTCGGCATATGTAAAGACTTTTGAATAGTTTTCTTGGTTCTGGTTTGCTGTCTTTTCTATTGCTCCCTAGCTGCTTCATACTTTGAGAGCTCACCAACTAGAACTCTCTTCTTGATTTTTCTAATAGTCAGATCAAGAGTAGTTATACTCATTGGTCCTACTTGTCTGCCAGAGAAACCATAGTATTTGAGGAACATCTTCATTTGTTGCTTGCTTCTAGTCTCCTGTTTAACTCTCTCTGCTTGTCTTTTCTCTATTTTAGCTCTCTTCTTTCTAGCCAACTCTGCTAATTTCTCCATTTCAGCATGAGTTGCAGCTATCAGCTTTGATTTCATCTCAACAAAACTCTATTTCATGACCTCATCAAAGTTGAATCCTTTCAACTCAAGTTAAGCTTCTAGGAGACATTTTTCTTGATCTTTCTCCTTCCTTTTCTGAATGGAGGCCATAAGTATGGATTCGAGAGTTGTGGACATCAGAGCTTGCTAAGTGGTTGACCTTTGAGTGCTTTTGGTAGATGGCTTAGATAAGTTAGATGACACTCTTTTGACAACCTTGGGCTTTGGTTTAGATGGAGTTATTGGTTTTGTTTTGCTAGTTTCACTAACAGGGTTGATCCGTTTTCTAGCAGCTCTAGAATCTTTTGCCATTTCAATTAATGCAATGATGTTCTTCTTAACTGAAGATTGTTGAGCTCTGCCAACATGTTGCTTTATGAGTTCATTATCAACCTTCTGTGGGAACATCTCTATCCTTTTAGTTATCAGGACTTTAGCCTTTCTTTCTTGAGATTCATATTCAACCTCTTCTTCAGCAGTCATGGGTCTCTTACCTTTTTCAGAGGTAGAGATTGCAGTAGGTTTGACTACTGAAGGTCTAGTAGATACACCTAATGTCTCACTAGCTGACTTGGGATCATCGACAATTGTCTGAACTCTCTCAGCATCCTTAATGACTTCTGGGCCATCAGTTTCCACATTCACCTCAAAGCTGACTAGGGTTTTAGTTTCAACTTCTGGTTGACTAAATAATATCTTAGCTGATTTCTTGAGTTCAGACTCAGGTTTGTCTTTATGCACTTTATGAAGTTGGCTTGGTTCTTCAACAACAGTCGCCCCATGTCTTACCATATCACCTTCCAAGGTCTGGGTTCTTTTTGTGTAAACAATCATCCTTCCTGAGGGTTCATCTGCTGAAGAAGCCTCTTGTCTGGCTGTTTCGGTAGTCGCATCAATAGGTGATTTCTTGAACTCTTTAGTAGCTTTCGATAGCACTATCAGTAGTGGACCCTTTTTGATGATTCTTTATCAGATATTTTCTTTTTGAGAGATAGAAAAGAAGAAGTGCCAGACCTTCACAATGCAGCCATTCTTCTTTCCCAAAGTTAAACCTTTTGGTCCATTCTCCTCATAACTCTTCTAGCTTCTATTTCCTTTTAATCTAAACTATCATAGCCATATCTATCTATATGCTTATTTAGTTTGGCTTCAGCCTCAGATAGAGGCTCATATTCTTCATTCCATCTTGAGGAAAATGAAATTGGCTATGAAAGGTTGACAATTTGATCAGCCAGACCTAGAGGAGTATTTTAAGCTTCTTTGGGCTCATCTTCCTCCTTTTTGGTAGCATCATCTGAGTTCCAGATGACACTAAGTGGGTAGAGGAAGGCTCATCCAAAGGTTGGTACTAATGAGACTTGGAGGCTTAGGATGATTAACTTTTAAAGCTCAATTGTTTCTTGTAGGGATTCAACCTTAAGTTCAAGGTCTATTGCCCTGGCTGTTGACTGCTAAAGAGTTGTTAGTTGATGTTCTAAATAAGTAACTCTTGTAGCCTACGCTTGGAGAATCCTAAGATGAGCCTCAACCTCAAGGACTCTATCTGCTGATGCCTTCAACAAATAGTTCTTAAACTCAAGAACTGTTGCTCTTTCTGCATAACCTTAAAGCCTTGCTTTTCTGCTTGTAAGACATTTAATTTTTAGGCAAGCTCAAGATAATGTAATGTCAATTCATATATCTATTTTAGGCTTTTCTCATCCACAGGTATGGAATTCTTGGGACTAGATGAGGTCCTAGGATGATCCCCTACACCCTCACCACCAGATATGGTTTCTTGGTGCCCTGGATTCCTCTCCTCAAGGAATGACTCCATAGACATCCTCAAGGTGAGTTGCCATGGTTGAGGTTCTTGTTATGTTTTCTCTATCATGCTGATCAATTGATGTATCAGCAGTAAAGACAGCCTCATCCATATTGACCTTTTCACCCCTATAGTCAATCTCTTTATGTTGAGGATGTGGGTAAGATGTCTAAGCATACACATCAGTCCCCACTATCTGTAATTTATAGGATGGGGAAAACAGTGGGTCATGCTAAATGGTAGCTTGAACATCCTCATCTTGGGTAGTAGACATGTGAATAGGAGCATGGGGAGCTAAGTCTAATGTCCCGGGATGTGTGCCACATCCTAATGAGACTTTTTCCACAAAAGTTGTCGCAATTATGGGGGTATCCCTTATTGGTTTCTCAATAAAGTGGTTGGAATCTAATTGAGGGCTAGTATGGATGGTGTGGGCTTGCTCAGAAGAAGGAAGAGAAACGTTCTTCTCTGAGCCTTGTTTAGATGTGGCTGATACCTTTGGCTTAGCTGGGACTCGAGTTTCTAGCCTTGCCTTCTTTGGAGGAGGTGATTTGGGGGCTTGCATCTTCTCAGTAGATGATGCAAGGGGTTCGGTTCTTTTTGGACACTTTTGGCTTTGATGTGGAGGGTGTGGGATCAGCAGTGGAAACAAGGATCCCAAGGCATGTATATCCTTCAATTTTAACTTTATTACCTAATTCGTCATTTAAGATCAGTTAAATAAATTTTGGGTACATTAAAATCTTAAATTTTTAGCAGCAGTTATTCTTGTAAAGATTTTGAAAAATAAAGTTTAAGAAGTTATAACTCTGTTGGATGACAAGCCTATGGATAGCCCCTGCTAAATCCAATAGAACTTGATGCCCTCCACCTGACTTGTTTGATAAACAATGAAGAAAGTTATGAAGGATAATTCTCCAGTTATAATATACTTTGGATTTGGAAAAGATGGATGTTGGAAGTGGTCCTTCATATCCTATCTTCTTAAAACTAGCACTCACCACTTCTTGGAGAATGAAGATTCACCATTTTTGTCATTGAGTTGTAGATGTTGATGAATCTTTATACTAAAGATGACAGTCATTAGTCCTTGCACCACCAAAGTTAGGACCTTGATTCCATGTTCTCTTTGAACAGAACATGTACTCTAGAATTGCCTAATATGGGGTGCACAAATCATAGGTCAACCAAAATGGCAAAACCAGAGTTGCTATTACGGAGGAAGTTAAGAACAGGGTCATAAACTGAATCACCAATGGGTTTAAGTGAAGCAAATATGTTGTGATTTGGTTGGAATTCTATGTTAAGAGCGGACATTTGGATAGAGTTTGCATTTGTGTAGGGATTGGAAGAGATGATGGTTTGTGAAGGTTTTTGCTTTCAGATGTGAGTAGACGATGACAATGGTGGGAAGAAGTATGAAGTTACAATGTGTGGATAATATCTAATAGTATTATTTTAAGTTTTTTACCATCGTAACCGTAAGGATTATACTTAGAGTCTGATGCAACCAAAGAGCTCTCAGCATGCACATGTGAAGTACATAGAAAGTTACTTCGAAAGATTTGATATAACTCAAAGAGTTTCACTAAGTATCAAATCTTCTGAAGCCAAAAGACCAAATCTTTCGAAGCCAAAGATGAAGTCTTCTAAAGCTTCAAGACAAAGTCTTCTGAAGCCAAGAGACTGATTTCTTCCGAAGACTAAGAAGACATGCTTTCTCTGACTTACTTTTGACAAAAGCTGAACCCCTTTAAGCTGCCACTTCTAAAAACTCACCAACTTATATGAGTTGGTGAAAAGCCTATACTTTTGTCAACTGTAGATTAAGGTCATAGATTCTGTAACTTTTTACTTTTGTACTTTTATCCTTTTTTTATTAGATAAGGATGTGAGCTATGGCTTGTCATGATCACTAGTTAAAAGGCAATCTACCTTTTGAATTTACATTGATCTTGTTGTCTACATTAGTGTTTCTAGCTGGCCTTAAAAGTATGGCCTGGTGTAGGATGTAGTATAAATTATCTCCAGTACTTGTCATTAGATTCAGGCTTTGTAACACTTTTTAAGAAGAACTTAAGAGCAATATACAGTGTTCTTGAAAACCATATTATTATGTTCTTGTACTGTTCTTTACTTGTGTTTTGTGTTTCACTTTAAGCAGGTTCCCTATTTGATCTGTTAAGTGTTCTAAGTCTCTCCAAACACTGTGAAACTGTTGCATTTACCCCCTTCACCGGTCCGGCAATTGGTATCAGAGCATTTCAGGCTCTTGATTGTAAGATCTCACTATCTTAGATCTCTTCAGTTTCACAAAACACTTACGAGCTCAAATGGCAGCTCTCACAAAGGCTAATATGGAAACCGGTACCATGACAAAATCTCCACTGATCACTCCTGATAACTTTGATACTTGGTACCAATGTATGGAAGGGTTCATCAAGTCTCAAGATAGAAGGATGTGGAGATATGTTGTCGAAGGAACTCATATCCCAAGCACCTTTTCAGCCACTGCTAGAGATGGGATGATTCCTAAGGAAATGGCTGACTATTCTTAGGAAGATTGGAAGAAGATTGACATAGATCAGAAGGCCATGACCGCTCTTCAAACTACTCTTCCAAACTCTATATACAAAGGCTTCAAGAAGTGCAAAACTGCTAAGCAGCTCTGGGATGCACTTAAGCTTATGTACGAGGGGTCTGATGAAGCTAAAGAAAACAAGAAGGACCTCATGAAGTAGTAGTTTAAGAACTTTGGGTACAAGTCAGCTAAAAATATGACTCAATTATACTTTAGGTATGTTGAGATTATAGATACTCTAATGGATGTTGGAGTTAAACTTGAGAATATGGACTTTGTGAGGAAGATCATGTTCTCTCTTCCCAGGCAGTGGACTCACTACTGTGTGGCCATTAAGAGAACTGAAAACCTCTCCACCCTTACTCTCACAGAGCTATATGGTATCCTTAGTAGAATCCATCAAGCAGCTCTTCCAGCAATCAATAGATTTCAGCCCTTCATGTGGTTGAAAGGGATAGTAGAGAACCATAACATTATCTTATATGCTACCCTGACAACTCATAAAAGAGCCCTTTCATCACCTTCCCTAAGACACCAAGGGAGAGCTACATCTAAGGAAGCCTATTCCAAGAGACAAGCTCATCTCAAGCCTTTGTGTCTGCTGATGAAAGTGTGGAAACTTTCTTTTCACTCTTAAAGACTTGGATTTCATCCTTCCAGATGACCTGAAGTATATGGAGATAGTCCAGAAAATGGCTCTTCTCACTCATAGAGCCAAGAAGTTCTACAAGAGAACTCGAAGAAAGTTTCCCAGTAATGTAACAAATGGAAAGTTTAGACTGGATAAAAGCAAAGTGAAGTGTTACAACTGTAACCAGATGGGACACTTTGCTAGGGAATGCAAGGCACCAAGGACAAATGGTGGCCAAGCACCTTCCAGGCCTAACTACACTGATGCTGCTCCCAGATCAGAGAAACCAAGCAAACAAAAACAACAAGCTTCTATTGGTGTTGAAAAAGGAGGCTTTGACTAGAGCTTTCAGGGAGAGGATGTTTCTCCCAAGCAAGCACTGATGGCTGACCATGAAGAAGCCAAGGTCTTGATACATCTCTGTACTCCTAAATGCATTACTAAAGTAAACATGTATAGGTCCTATAACCTAGATGTGAGATCTGACCTTGAGTCCTTGAATATTTTAAAAGCTGATTTTAAAAGACCTGAAAATCACTACAAACTTAAGATAAAAGATTTAAAGAAAACAATTTCAACTCTTAAGCATGAGCACAAAAATAATAGGACTCAAATCAAAGATCATATTACCAAGTTAACTGAATGCCAAGCTGAGTTTGTGATCAGCAAAGCCAGGACAGAAAAATGTATTCTTGAAGAAGAAACCTTCAAGAACATCATATCTTCATCCATGAATGCAAAGATTTTCTATCAGAACAGGCAGGGATTAGGTTCAAGTGAGTTAGCTCCTCCACACACATTACTATTTGTAAGATCTCCAAGGTGTGAAACTTGTCAAGATTAGCTTTCCCTCATAGATCCTATCCAAGAAGAGGATGAAGATGAATAGGAGATAGTGAAGGATGAATCTATAGCGAGTGAGAAGGATCATCCTAAGAATGGTCATTATGCTCCTGGAAAGAAGATAAAACGAAAGATGACCAAGTCTGCTAGGAAGAACTTGATCAGGGTAGCCAAAAGAAAATAAAAAATAGCCCAAGAGATCAAGACCACTTTCAACTCCAAGCAAAAGCAAGTTTTTATTTCTGCTGGATTTGAAGTGGTAAAGAAATAAGACTCAACTATGGACTCTAGTACCAGGGGTCCTAGTTCATGTCCAAATCATCTTGGTCAAGAGAAGAAGATTGATCAAATATGTACCACTGCTGTAACAGAACCATCCAGTTTCAAGAGCAAGCCTCACCCTAAGACATCTGCTGCATCATCTATGAAGATGAAGAAGGAAGTGGAAACATATCAAGCTCAGCCTTCGACTCAGAAGAAGACTCTCAGAAGTATGCCATATGAATGCATCATGTGTGGTGGTACCTCTCAATTTGCTAAGGATTGCATCTATAATCCCAAGAGTACCATCCATATGACTAAGAAGAAAACTTCTAAGAAGAAGAATAAGATAGCTTCGGAAGGAAAATCTCTTCCTTTCAGAAGCTCCAAAGTGAAGAAGAAGATAGGTGGAAAATTACCTTCGGAAGAAAATTTGGTCTCAGAAGAAAGGAATGCTTCTGAAGTACTGAAGTCTACTATAGTGGATGCAAAAGCTTCCAAAGGTCCAGTCTCCAAAACTTCCAAAGTAATAAAAACTTCCAAAGTATTGAAGGCCAAGTCTAATCTTCCAAAGATGGTGTGGAAGATGAAGGATGGCCATGTGAATGAAAATTCTTCATCAACAACAACAAATGATACTCAGAGTTTGCATATAGGATCAATAACTGTTGAACTATCTTCAGTTCACTTTGATAAGCCCAAGGCCAATAAGGCTTGGGTTTCCAAATATAACTAACTATATTTTTTTGTGTAGGAATAGTTGAAGACCAAAGGAAATGTATGGATCATTGATAGTAGCTATTCCAGGCATATGACAGGCAATGGCTTTTTGCTTCAAAACTTTGAAAAAATTGATAGAGGGCTAGTTGTTTTTGGTGGAGAATCAGGTGGTTACATTACTACAAAGGGTATGTACAATCTCTTGACTGTATCCCAGTTTAATGACTAGAGACATAACATGCTCTTTACTGAGCATGAGTGCATTGTTTAATCCTAGGGTGGTCATTCCTCAAGAGCATATCCTGCTTAAAGCCCCCAGGAAAGGGTACATATACAAGATGGATTTGCAGGAAACATCCCCTTCAGGAGAAGTTTCTTACTTTCTATCTAAAGCCAATAGTGTTGATTCTTTCCTCTAGCATAAAAGAATATCCCATGTAAACTTTATGATCATGAATAAATTAATTAAGAATGATTTGGTATCTGGAATGCCAAAGAAAGAGTTTACAAGTGATGACCATTGTGTTGTATGTTTGAAAGGGAAGTAACACAATGTGTCTCATAAGCCAAAGGAAAAGAATTCCATCACTACTCCCCTACACTTATTACATATGGATCTTTTTGGCCCCACCAGTGTAATGAGTTTAGGAAGGACCTCATATTGCCTGGTGATCATAGATGACTTCACAAGTACCACTTGGGTATTCTTCCTTAGAACTAAGGATGAGACCCCTGAGATCTTGAAGAACTGCATTCTGAAAATTGATAATCAATGTGATCACATGGTCAAAATCATAAGATGTGATCAAGGAATTGAATTCAAGAACCAAATCCTTGTTACATTTTGTGATGAAAAAGGTATTACAAGATAATATAGTGCTCCCAGGACTCCTCAGCAAAATAGTGTTGCTGAGAGGAGAAACAAAACACTTATTAAGCCTGCAAGAACCATACTTTCTGACTCTAAACTGCCCATCACCTTCTGGGTAGAGGCAGTCAACACTGTTTGCTATGTGTAGAATAGAGTTTTAGTAGTCAAGACTCATGGTAAGACTCCTTATGAGATGTGGCACAAAAGAGACCTTTCATTAGTTTTCTCAGATCATTTGGATGTCCTTCCACCATCTTGAATACCAAAGATCAAACAACCAAATTTGTTGATAAATTAGATGATGGACACTTTGTTTGATACTCTTATCAAGCTAAGGCTTATAAAGTATACAATCTTAGAACTAGAGTAGTTGAGAAGTCAGCCAATGTGACCTTAAATGAGAACACACCTAGTGTGAAAGGTGTAGGTCCTGATTGGCTGTTTGATCTTGATTAAGTTACCAACTGTTTTATCAAATCTGGTGAAGGTGACCCAAGATTTGAGCTGAGAAGACCAAGTGATAAAATTGTTGGGTTTTTAACAAGATTATCAAAGCCATATAAACCCATTTATATGAAAAACGCAGCGGATATAAAAGTTTTAAATCTTGTTATCTATGTGAATATAAAACCGATTTTATAAACAAAACACCCAAAACAAGGATCCATATACGAAATAAACATGCTTACTAACATCACAACCATAGTGGGTTCAAGAAATACTACCTTTCAAAAGATAAAGATAGTGAAAGAGTTGATGAATGAATGGCTAGCCTTCAATGGAGAAAGCCTCAAGCTTGTATACCCAAAGCTACTAACAACACACCTTGTTTGCTAGGATTTTTGCACTTGCACTACACAAGAAAAATTCTTGTTCTTTCTTCTTGTTTCAGCCGTGAGCTAGAGAGAAGAGAGAGGGAGGAGAATTTCTTGGTTGAAGATGTTTTGCATGTAATGTGATTGGGGTGTTCAAAGGGGTGGTTCCAAGAAAGCATTAAAAGTAAACTTGAAATTCAAAAGGGATATTAATCCCTCCTAATTTCGGCCGCCCCCCCTTTATTTTTTGTGTCTTAATAATTTGTAACAAGATAAATAACATGTTATTAGATACAAGTTTAATTAAACATGTACCATATTAACATGATATTAGATACATGCAATATCTCATAACCATTATCATATACATATTATTTAACCAATTTAAATAATATCATAAGATAATTTGTATAAATAAATTTTCCACATAATTTATTTATTCCTCAAGTGCAAATATTTAGAAGCCCATTTTCTACATATCATAAGTGTTAATATTTAATTGTTAGATCATATCTTACAATAAATATTATGGTGTTTGTCTAGCTTGTTATTGGGTATGACCCGACTTGGATCATAATGTACTAGCCACATCAATTATAATATGTGTCTTGGGCAGACCAATTCCAACAATCTCCCACTTGCACAAGATACATAAAAGATTGATGCAAGTAGCAAATACCGCCTAACAATGGTTTACTACCCCTAATACATATGAAGAGGTGCCATTCAATAACATCATCCCTTTCAAGTACCTTACTTGAAATGATTTAGGTGAATCAATCATCTATCCTTTCGCCACGGATGTCATGCTAAATCCACAGACACAAAATGATCATTGTCTATTGATTTAACTTAGCAGGCCTTAGACATCTCACTCTCAATGAATAAGAGGGACAAATCCCCTTTTGACTACATACGTCTCTCATAATCATCTTGTATTACACTTGACATTAGCCTTATGTACCGTCATGTTTCAGAATAGCAAAGAACTAAGCCAAAGCATAATATTCGGTGAATATCAAGACCCAATATGTATCTCAGGTCGAAGGATACCATGATATTCGCCTTTACTCAAAACTACTTATGATCTATCACAAAGATTCCATGTAGTAATATTTGAGGGCGGGTCAGTCCAATATTTATATCCCATAAATATTCACGAACCTTGGCAGCAAACCCTTGCTGTATGTTCATACTTTATGAATATATGCAAATCCAAGTTCATAATAGTCTTACTTTCATCTTTGTTCCCACAAATATGAGCAACTACGGACATTTAGAATAATTTGCTTATTCACGGATTTAAACATGCTAAAATGGAACATAACTCAAAAGTCATACTCTTAAACCATAATCATATTAGTGAGTTGCAACAACAATTGTTCCAATATCCAAATACAAAATAAATCAAATCCAATCACTAGAATATCGAAGTCCTAAGGCACAAGTATGAGCCTCATGCTTCGGCCTTTCAAGGAGCTTCGTGAGTGGATCCGCAATGTTTTGATCGGTGTGAACTTTGCTAATACATATCTTTCCTTTTTCAACTTCATCCCTTATGTAGTTGAACCTCCGCTCAATGTGCCTTGTCTTTTGATGTGCACGGGGTTCCTTGATTTGAGCAATCGCACCCTCGTTGTCACAAAAGATCTCTAGAGGGTCCTGAATGGTACGGACCACCCCTAGGTCGGTAATGAACTTCCTTATCCATGCAGCTTCTTGAGCTGCCAAAGAGGCGGTGATGTATTCTGATTCGGTGGTGGATAATGCTACCACATCTTGTTTCGTGCTCTTCCAAGAGACGGCTCCACCATTCATAACGAAAACATATCCCGATTGTGATCGAGAACCTTCTCGATTAGTTTGGAAACTCGCATCCGTGTAACCCTTTACAACGAGTTCCTCCTCACTAGAGCCGTATATTAGAAACATATCCTTAGTCCTTCTAAGATACTTCAATATACTTTTAACCACCATCCAATGGCTACTTCCTGGATTTTGTTGGTATCTACTTGTCATGCTCAAAGCGCATGACACATCCGGTCTAGTGCATATCATAGCATACATGATGGATCCTATAGCAGATGCATATGGGATTCCTTTCATTCTTTCTTGCTCATCCTTTGAACTTGGACATTAAGACGAACTCAATATTGTTCCTCTTTGAATAGGCACTAAACCTTTCTTAGAGTTCTCCATCTTGAACCTTTTCAAGCTTTTATCAATGTATGCACTTTGGTTTAAACCTATTAACCGCCTTGATCTATCCCTATAGATCTTTATTCCCAAAAATGTAGGCGGCTTCTCCAAGGTCCTTGATGGAAAAACAATTTCCAAGCCAGGTTTTTACACCTTCCATGGTTGGAATGTCATTTCCAAACAATAGTATGTCATCAACATACAATACTAAGAAAGTAATGATGCTCCCACTAGCTTTCTTATACACACAAGCCTCATCAGCGTTTTTGATGAATCCAAATTTCTTGACTTCATCATCAAAACGGTGATTCTAACTTCTAGATGCTTGTTTAAATCCATAGATTGATTTCTTTAACTTGCATACTTTATTAGGATGTTTTTGTGGATCGACAAAACCTTCGAGCTGAACCATATAGACATCTTCTTCAACATATCCATTTAGAAAAGCAGTTTTGACATCCATTTGCCAAATCTCATAGTTATAGTATGCAGCTATGGCAAATAATATCCTAATTGACTTTAGCATTGCCACAGGCAAAAAGGTTTCATAATAATCAACCCCTTGAGTTTGAGTAAAACCTTTAGCTACAAGTCTTGCTTTATAAGTATCCAAGTTTCCATGCATATCGGTTTTCTTCTTGAAAACCCACTTACTTCCAACCGGTTTGGAGTTAAGAGGTGGTGCAACCAAGTCCCATACTTGGTTGTCATGCATGGATTGCATCTCAACGTTCATAGCTTTAAGCCATTTGTCACAATCGAATTGTGATATCGCATCATGGTATGTGGTGGGTTCATCCGGAAATCTACCAAATAACATGCATTCATGAAAAAACCATATCTTTCGGGTGGATTACTAATTCTACCAGATCTTCGAACGTTTTGTGTGTCTTGATTAACCATATGATCATTCTCAACAACCTCTTGTTGAGTGCTAGTATCAACCAATTATGTATCGCCTTGTGGTTCTCGATCCTCCTCGAGTTCCACCGTTCTATCAGTTCCTTCCATAAGGAACTTAGTTTCCAAGAACTCAGCCTTTAGAGCAATGAACACCTTTTGCTCGGTTGGGTTGTAGAAGTAATATCCCATAGATTCTTTGGGATATCCTACAAAGATACACTTAGTGGATCGAACTTCAAGTTTGTTTTGGGAGTTGCATTTGACATAAGCCTCACAACCCCATACCTTTAAATATGATAATGATGGAACCCTTCCATGCCATATTTCAAAAGGTGTTTTCTCCACTTTCTTGGTTGGGGCCATATTTAGAATACGGACCGCCGAGAGCAATGCGTAACCCTAAAATGATAGAGGCAATGTGCTTCTAGCCATCATAGATCGAACCATATCCAATAGAGTTTGATTCCTCCTTTCGGACAAACCATTATGTTGTGGTGTTCCGGGTGGAGTGAGTTGCGAGATAATTCCCCAACTCCTAAGATGATCTTGAAAAGCATCACTAAGGTATTCACCTCCTCTATCAGAACGAAGTACTTTGATGGTGTTATTGAGTTGATTTTCTACTTCATTTTGGAACACCTTGAACATTTCAAAGGCTTTATCTTTATGTCTTAACAAATACACATATCCATAACGACTATAATCATCGGTAAAGGTAATGAAGTCTCTTTCACCATTCCTTGTCATTGCCTTAAAAGGACCACATACATCCGAATGTATGATCCCTAATAAGTCTTTTACCCTCTTATTAGTACCACTAAAGGGTTTTTTGGTCATCTTTCCTTGCAAACAGGACTCATATTTATCAAATGAATCTCCATTTGATTTTAAAAGACCATTCTTTTGAAGTGTATGAATGCGATCTTTGTTTATGTGACCAAGGCGACAATGCCAAAGGTAGGTCTCACTCAAATCCATTTTGAGTTTCTTAGTGCTTGATTGGTACAACGTGTTTTCAAAGGATGTGTTATCATGAACTAATTCATAAATTCCATTAGATGGCATTGCTTTAAAGTAAAAGACATTATCCATGAAAACACAAATACAATTGTCCACAAACTTCAAATCATAACCATATTGTCTTAAAAGATAAACGGAGATAATGTTCCTAATCAAACTAGGAGCAAATAGAATGTTTTTCAAAACAACTTCCAAACTATTTGGAAGCTTCAAAATGTAGTCTCCTTGGGCTTCCACATCAACCTTTGTTCCGTTGCCCATGAAGAGACTTGTATCTCCTTTCAAGAAATTTTTATTTCTTTTGAAACCCCCTGCAATAAATTGCAAATATGAGTTCCACATCCGGTATCTAATACCCATGTGTTAGAAGAAATAACATTTAGATCAATATGGATCATGAAATTTGTACATGAGGTTTGCCCCGCATCCCTCTTAGCTTTCAACTCCTTAAGATAGGTTGGACAATTTCTCATCCAATGACCTATCTCACCACAACCAAAGCACGGGTCTTCCGAGCTAACCTTTAGCTTCTTCGGTTTGGGTGGTTGCGTTTTAGGCTTCCCTTTGAACTTTCCCTTGACTTGCCCTTTGCCTTTGGCAACCTTTGCCTTAGGTTCCGGGTGATGACTCTTCTTATTTCCACCTTCATTAATCGTGAGAACCGGTAAAACCCTTTTACCCATTCCTGTTTCGGCTGTTTTGAGCATTGCGTGAAGCTCACCAATGCTCTTGTCCCATCCATTCATGTTGTAGTTCATGAAAAAAGTCTCATATCTTTTAGTTAGGCCATTGAGGATCAAATCCGTGGCTAACTCTTTTGAGACGGGACAATTTAGCTGTTCAAGTCGATCAATGTGGGTTTTCATTTTAAGCACATAAGATGAAACGGATTGGGTTTCTTCCATACGACATGCATGAAGCGCTCGAACAGT
Organism: Flaveria sonorensis; assembly: GCA_025506505.1. Taxonomy (NCBI): domain Eukaryota; kingdom Viridiplantae; phylum Streptophyta; class Magnoliopsida; order Asterales; family Asteraceae; genus Flaveria; species Flaveria sonorensis. The sequence continues at coordinate 38,158,225 of CM046429.1, read as the reverse complement.
TTCAAACCGCTCCACCCTAGCTTGAGTAAGGAACATTTCCTTAAGTTGGGTGATCATGTCATATGCCCTATGATGCTCAAAATCCTTTTGAATCTCGGGAATCATAGTTCCCAACATGAGGCAAGAAACTTGCACCGAATCCTTGGTGTGTTTTATCCAATCATTATAGGCATCTTGATCATCACTGTCAGGTTCATCGGGAATAGGATCGTCCAATACGTAGGATTTCTTTTCTTGTTTGAGAACGATTCTCAAATTTTGGCCATCTACAAGTTTTAACAAAGTTCAATATTAGTATTTTCGATATTATTTAAAATTTTAATCGTTAATACCCTTTATGTCTCCAAGACAATTAATGATTAAAATCTAGAACCCAACATTTTATTCACATAGTAGTTAGGTGACCTTTATCCTACTATTGAATTAACAAGGTAGTCAATGTTTTGAAGATTGCAACCCTTTTGCAATTTCTAGTTTTATGGGATCGGTTAAACATCATATGTTAAGTTGGCATGTTTAATCCCATCAACACCTTTGTACGCCATGCTACGGTGACCCTATTCACATGGTTTCCAAATCAAATCATCCTACTTACACACACATGTGAATTTACACATACAAGTGGTTAGGTGACCTTTATCCCACAAATATGGTAAACGCACCTCAAACACACAAGTTTTCTCCAATGTGGTTAGGTGACCTTTATCCCACATTGAGTTCCAAGTGATTCGAGTGTTGTATAAAAGGATGGTGTTAGACTTGTTTAAAAGGGATTTTAGTTTTTTAAATTCTAGATTGGAAAAATTTTGTGTACCTTACATATGCATGCTTTCAAATGTATGGTACTTAGTTTGAAACCAATATTAAAAGTTCCTATTAATAAAACCCATTTTATTATGAAATCATTAGCCTTTAATAAAACCAATATTATTACTTAATGATTTCTAAGGAACCAATTTTATGCAAATTGTTGATTTTAAGTTGTCAATTATCCTTATCCACATAAGATAATACAAAACGTAAAACAACCATTCAAGCATAAATAATCAACCACAAGTTCATAACCATAGCCATCTACATTTGGCCACACTTGTTGACCGAAACAAGTGTGCCAAAAGGTCTCTCCTAAGGGACCAAATGAACATAACCATGTGCCGGTGAACTCCCACTTGATCCCTCATCCAAATGCCTCAAGTGTCCATTTTGTGTTGTGACTTCTTCACTTTATTTAGGGCTTGTTAATGGGCTCCAATTTCAGCTCCACGCTTCCATGGTCCACCAAGTTTGGGCTTTGGTTATTGGGCTAGAATCCCATCTTGGACTATGAGGTCCATTAAGGTCCAAAACCAAAACCCTAACTTTGTTGCATCTTCTTTTTACAAAAAAATATATCCTAATACATTTTTCTAGTAAAAGAAATACAACTAATCTAATTATTATTACAAACCAATATGAATAAATAAATAGATTACAAACCCAAATAAAAGAATATTACAACCATATGGAATAATCAAATAATCAACCAACACAAACATTCATCCAAGCACAAAGCATCCAACCAAACACAAGGCCAAGGCTAGGTTATGAACATCCAATACACATCCAAATATGCAAGATATACAAGCTAAATGGTTCCCCTTTTGAACCCCAAACTTTCGGCCAAGGCTAAAGGAAACCGAAGGTTTCGGGTTTTGTCCAAACAAAACAACCAATCATCCAAACGACTTAACCTTTCAAGATCATAACAAGCATGTAAAAAAATAATCTTGAAAAGGTAGGGGAAACCAAAACAACCCTAAAGGGTTCGTCCATATGGTGAAACCCACCATGAACCCGAAAATATAGAGATAAAAATAAGCATGTATCCGTATAAGCGGCTCTTGATGCCATTGTTGGGTTTTTAACAAGATTATCAAAGCCATATTAAACCCATTTATATGAAAAACGCAGCGGATATAAAAGTTTTAAATCTTGTTATCTATGTGAATATAAAACCGATTTTATAAACAAAACACCCAAAACAAGGATCCATATACAAAATAAACATGCTTACTAACATCACAACCATAGTGGGTTCAAGAAATACTACCTTTCAAGAGATAAAAATAGTGAAAGAGTTGATGAATGAATGGCTAGCCTTCAATGGAGAAAGCCTCAAGCTTGTATACCCAAAGCTACTAACAACACACCTTGTTTGCTAGGATTTTTGCACTTGCACTACACAAGAAAAATTCTTGTTCTTTCTTCTTGTTTCATCCATGAGCTAGAGAGAAGAGACAGGGAGGATAATTTCTTGGTTGAAGATGTTTTGCATGTAATGTGGTTGGGCTGTTCAAAAGGGTGGTTCCAAGAAAGCATTAAAAGCAAACTTAAAATTCAAAAGGGATATTAATCCCTCCTAATTTCGGCCGCTCCCCCCCCCCCTTTTATTTCTTGTGTCTTAATAATTTGTAACAAGATAAATAATATGTTATTAGATACAAGTTTAATTAAACATGTACCATATTAACATGATATTAGATACATGCAATATCTCATAACCATTATCATATACATATTATTTAACCAATTTAAATAATATCATAAGATAATTTATATAAATAAATTATGCCCATAATTTATTTATTCCTCAAGTGCAAATATTTAGAAGCCCATTTTCTAAATATCATAAGTGTTAATATTTAATTGTTAGATCATATCTTACCATAGATATTATGGTGTTTGTCTAGCTTGTTATTGGGTATGACCCGACTTGGATCATAATGTACTAGCCACATCAATTATAATATGTGTCTTGGGTAGACCAATTCCATCAAAAATTCCTTCAGCTCCAGTGGTAACAAACCCTACAGTTGGAAATCTTGTCAGCACAACAATGACAAACTCTTCAGCTGATACATCTGAAGTGCCTACCAATTCTAGTACTGAGGCATAAAACTCAAATAAAGGGATTTCCAATGTAGCAGAAGATGGAGGTGGTGATAGTGATCAAGAATTTCTTGATGCTGATAACCACTCCATAGAAGACAACATCAATGGTGTCACACACTCATTGGATCAAGTTTCTCTTGATAAGTGTGCTGATGTGGTGCTGATACTCAATCACTAGATCTAAATTTCACCAAATTAGATTTGTCCAACCAACTTACTGTGATTCCTTAACTAAGATACCACAAGTCACATCCCACCACTAACATCATTGGAGATGTTTAGATAGGAGTGAGAACAAGAGGATAAACCTATAACAAAAATATTTGTCTATACTCTTGTTTCTTGTCCTAGATTGAGCCAAAGAAAGTTGATGAGGCTCTAAAGGATGGGTATTTGGGAACAAGAAGGATGATAAAGGACTTGTCATCAAGAACAAGGCAAGACTAGTTATTCAAGGGTACACACAAGAAGAAGGGATTAACTACATAGATGTTTTTGCTCCTATAGCAAGACTTGAAGCTGTTAGGATATTCCTTGCTTTTGCTGCTTCCAAGGATTTAAAGGTCTACCAACTTGATGTCAAGTGTGCCTTTTTATATGGTGTGATAGATGAGGAAGTGTATGTCAAACAATCACCTGGCTGTGCAGACCCAAAAGCTTGACAAAGCTCTCTATGGGCTGTATCAAGTTCCAAGAAAGTGGTATGATACACTGTCATAGTATCTTGTTCAGCATGGCTACAAGAGGGGTACTATTAACAGCACACTCTTCATTAAAGGAACATGGAATGCTTTGATGCTGGTTCAAGTTTATGTAGATAACATTATCTTTAGATCAACTAATCCAAAGCTCTGTAAAGACTTTAAGAAGCTGATAAAGAATAGATTTGAAATGAGTGCCATGGGGGAACTCAATTTCTTTCTTGGAATTCAAGTGAAGCAGGTTGACAATGGCATCTTCATAAACCAATCAAAGTATGTGCAAGACATACTTACCAGATTTCATCTGACTAAGTGTAAGGTTGCTAAGACACCCATAGCCATAAACAATTCTCTAGGACTTGATCTTGAGGGGGAGTGTGTTGATTAACATCTTTATAGGGCTATGATTAGGTATCTAATGTACCTCATAGCCAGTAAGCCTGATATCATTGTTGCCACATGTATTTGTGCAAGATATCAAGCCAACCCCAAGATGTCACACCTAGTTGCTATCAAGAGGATTCTTAGATATCTCAAAGTGCTCCCAAACTAGGTCTTTGGTATCCAAATAATTCTGACTTCAATCTGTATGCTTATACAGATAGTGACTATGGTGGTTGCTATATGACTACAAAGTCTACATCAGGGGGATGTCAATTCCTTGGTGGAAGGATAATCTCATGGCAATGCAAAAAACAATGCTTTGTGTCTGCATCAACTGCTGAAGCTGAATACATTGCTATTGCAAGATTCTATGCTCAAGTGCTTTGGATTTAGAATCAGATGTTGGACTACGGATTCAACTTCAAAGAAACTCCCATCCACATAGACAACAACAGTGCTATCTCTATTATATAGAATCTTGTGCATCACTCAAAAACAAAGCACATCAATATTAGGTATCATTTGTTAAGAGATAATTTTGAAAAAGGATTGATAAAACTAGTCAAAGTTAACACAAATGAATAATATGCTGATCTGTTCACAAAAGTTTTTAATGAACTGAGATTTAAGTATCTTGTATCAGCTATTGGGATGATTAACTTTGAGTAGATTTTCTTAAATTAATTTCAAGATTATTTTTTAAATATATGTGCCTTAAGTTGTCTATATCATCACCTATATAAGCCCAGTTTACTTTGGAAGAAATTTTTCAAAATGATAATCCTTAGAATTTTGAGAATTTAAGATATGTTTTCTTTCGGAAGACATTAAGTTGACTCCGGAAGAAAATTATGTCTTCAAAACTAATAACTACTTACTAAGAAATTTACTTTCAGTAGAAATTTAAATATATCTTCCGAAGCTTAAATGTGCTTCTAGGTACTTATATGTTTTGAAGGACAATCTTCTTCTGAAAGCAATAAGTCTCGGAAGCTTTATTCAACTTTTGGATAAAACTTTTGATGTCTAATATCTTCAGAAACCAAATATATCTTGGAAGCAAAATGCTCTAAGTATTTTACTTCCGAAGAAATTTTTTATCAAGCTAAGGAATATCTTCGGAAGTCAAATTGGTTTCGGAAGTTTTCTCAAAACTTTTGAAGACAAATTACATTCGGAAGATTTTAGACTTCCAAGAAAACTACCTTTTCGGGAACTTTTTCAGAGGTGGGATTGACATCAGGATTCAAAGTTTATCATTTTGCTTTAACTTTATCTCAAATCCTACCATATAAATATCCCTACAACGGTTCCCTCTCTTTCATCTTCCTCTTCATCTACAAAAGTTCTAACACTAAATTCACATATAAACCGACTTTGTTCTTAGCTTTCTTCACTCAAAGCTTTCTAAAATGGACAACCCTGAACCCCGAAACCAACCATATTTTTCCATCCAACTTCACAGGCAACATAATCAAGTTGCTCTGTTGTCAACTGAGAAAGATCCAGGTTTGTCAAATGTTTGCCGCTTTCTTTCTCAATCAAACTACCTCACCACACAAATCCTTGAGTTTGGAGGACCTACCAAGAGGTGATCTTGGATGGTGAGAAGGCACTGTCTATCACAGTGCAGGGGAGAATAGTGTTCATCACTCTAGCCACAATCAACTCTCAACTAAGGCTGAATGATGAAGAAGGCGAGCTGTCCTTTCCCAAATCTGATGTTAATGACTCATTCTGGCAGATGGGCTATGAAGGAGACTTCATAGTCAGAACCTTTAAAAAGGGTAAGGTCTCCTACCAATGGAAGTACCTCCCCCATGTTATTATCCACCCTTTATCTAACAAACATGGAGGATGGGACCAGATTCTTGAGGACTTATTCTACGTAGTCCTTGGAATGGTTCAAGGGGTCAAGTTCAAGTACCCTTAGTTTATTTATACAAACTTGCTTGCAAACTTGGACTCCTTAGAGTACTATATGTTCCCTAGATATGTTTAACATATTCTTAATTATGAACTGGGCTCACAGCTAAGAGGAACAGGTTCTACTCTTAAATTGGGATAGATTAAGCCCAATATCTTTAAAATCATGAGAAAGATGACATTGGCTACTCAGGGGTAGAAACAGCCCTGGTCCTAAAAATATTAGAGCTTATTGCTCAAAGTGACAACTTGGCAGCACCAGCCAATGTTAAACCCACACCTTCTACATCTTAACCACCCACACAGCCACAAATAACCATTACCTACACTAGAAAATCTAAACGAACCCCTGCTTAGTCTATTCAAATTGAGCAGGTCCCCATACAACCACCCATGTAGGAGGATGTGGAACCAAGAGCTCCCACTTCCCTAAGGAGCAGACCACTCCCTTTACTTCTTTGATCAGTGCTGAGGTTCCTCATGCTTAGGCTGATGAGCTTATTACCCAAGCCTTAAGCCATCACTTTAAGTCTCAAAACTCAAGTGATCAACCTTCAGGGGAAAGCTACCATCCCCAGCCATTAGACTTAAACCAACCCATCCATGACCTCCAATTCTATGATGATAAGGATATGGGCTTTAGTGAGTACCACAAGTCTTTCTTCTCCACCCCAGCTCAAGGAGAGATGAGTGCTCCTGAATCGCCCATGTCTAGCCCACATCACCCACCCCTAACTGAGGTGGACCTTCCTAAACATGTTCTGGAAGTCCATATGGAATAGGCTCTCACTTTTGAAAGTGATTACATAATTAAGACCTCAACCATGGCAACCCAACCTATTGACACTTCTCTTGAAGCTATCATGGTGAAGGGAAAACCAGCAGCCAAGAACCCCAAGCTGGTGGTGAGGAAGAAGACTTTGGTCCTATTCTCTCACCCCCTATGATTCTTTTGATGAAGATGAGGGGAGTCTGCAACTAAAGGTGTAAAAACTATCAAAAACATGCATCTATTTAGTTTCAAAGGTAAGTCACCTGGAATCTCAGGTGGTTACCTTACAAAGAAAGATCATTGATCTTAAGGGCAAAGTTAGCTGGGAGACATATCAGGCAAACTCAACCAGATCCATAAGAACTTATGGATGTGATAGACCTACCCCTTAGCTCCCCTGTGCAAGAGGGTAATGCTACCAAAAAAGGGGAGAAAATCCATCCTACAGTCACATAACCTGGGAGTTTTGCCCAGAGTATAGACATAGAGGACTCTCCACCCTCACTTGCAGTTGTCCATACTCAATAACCTCATCATGCCCATATTGATATGGAAGCCCTGATTTAAAGCCTATTTAAGGAGGGCATACCAAGGGTTATGTCTACCCCATCCTACCATGCTGAAAATCATATAGTAGGATGGAGGCATGATTTTGATAGAAGAGCCTTGCTACTCTCTAGATCTTAGGGGCAACAAGAAGTCTTCAATTTTCAAACCCTGAGATACTATGAGAGCTTTTCTCTGGTTGACTTGCCGCTCGCCAACCCAAGTCAAACCAGGCAAGCTGAAAGGTTAGCTGAGAGAATTAAGATAGGGTGCTTAAAGAGTTCAAGAAGAGATCCAAATTATATAGATAGAGGCTAGCAGGCAAGACTATTGGTCAACTGGATACTGAGGTAAACCCTAAGATTAGCTTTAAAGGGGAAAACTTGGTTTAAGGCCCAGCAGTTGAACCTTTAAACCTTAAGACAAGTACTGCTTCAGCACCAAGTACCCCTTAATGAGGCACCAGCTGGTGAAGGTGTTTCATAGCCTCTCTCTTGATAGAGCTCAAGTGCTACATCAAGCAATAAAGGCCAATGCTCTCTCCACCTTGAGTCATACAAGCCAGTGACTAACAAAAGGAAGAGGAATATGACCTCTGAGGAGATTAAGGAGGAGAAAAGAGAGAGGAAGAGCAAGGCAAGGGGAAAGAGTTCAAGTGAGACCCCTGGCTTTATCTAAGCTACAATCAAGGCTGCCCCAGGCTAAACACTTAGGAAGATGAGTTAAGGGTAGCCAGATTGAACTACTTGGGGTCTAGGAACTACAATATAGATGAAATCATCTCTTTTACCTTGGAAGAACTCAATGAACTGGCTGACATTAAGGTGTCAAAAGAGAGAAAGGAAGCTGAGGCTACATAATTGCTTCTCAAAATTAAATAAGAAATAAGAAGAAAAAGATTATACAAAGATCCTACCCTCTCTACAGTTCAAGAAAACCCTGGGGCAGAGGCTGTGGCAACTAAACAAGAAACTCAAGTAGGTAGGGAAGAAGACAGGCAAAACCACAGGCCTTTATCGGGTAGTAGACCTACTTCCCCTATCATATGAGTACATAGAACTTGACTACCTTAAGCAGCTTGAGCAAGAAGTATTGAAAGAGCAAAAAAATGTTAAGAGGAAGATGAGGGAAGAGGCTGCAAAGTCAAGAGCCACCATTCGAGCAAATCAGAAGAAGTTTGCTGACAAACAAAAGATGGCGAGCTTCTAGAAGCTATATGGGTTCTCTGAAAGAAGACTTGCTCCAATGTCTCTATCCACCATGGATGAGCATACTAGAGTGATCAAGCAGAAGATCAGGGGTGAGCTGGTTGACTTGCATTCTCCACCAAGTTAGGCTGCACCTGAAGCTGAGGTCAAGGTTGAACCAAAAAAGATAACTCAACCAGAATCTAGTGCTGCATCTCAACAAGCTTAATCTTCTGACCTACAGTAGGATCCTGATCCCTCTCCTTCTGAATTTATAAAGGAAAAGGACCCAACTGATTAGGACAAATAAGGACCATCTAGTACTCAAGTCTAGCCTTCCCAGTTAATGTATAGGAAGAAGAAGAGGATGGCTATTAAAAGGGACAAGAAGAAGAAGAAGTCCAAGGCATCCACCTCTGTACCTCAGGATGAGTCAGAACATCCTGAGGGTGATCAAGAAAAGGTTGCTCAACTGGCTCCATTTATTGTAAAGCCTGTTGCTGCTGAGAGACCCATCCTGTCTTAGGCTTTTGCGACTAACCCAGACAGATGATATGTCACTAGAGATCAAGGAGGTTAAGATGTGTACTTCTTGCAAAACATACTTGACCTTCCTCTACATGATCTCTATGATATGAGAAGTTACTTTGAAAGTATAAGGAATCTTGAAAAATTGATAAATAAAGGAATGGTCTTGATTCTAATGAGGACTATCAACAGATGAAGATCAAGATTCAAAGCTCTCTTTCAGTTTTAGTAGCATCAGCCTTGGGGGAGTTTGCAAGGATTAGACTTAGAGGATGATGCAACCAAAGAGCTCTCAGCATGCACATGTGAAGTACATAGAAAGTTACTTCGAAAGATTTGATATAACTCAAAGAGTTTCAATAAGTATCAAATCTTCTGAAGCCAAAAGACCAAATCTTCCAAATCCAAAGATGAGGTCATTGAAGCTTTAAGATAAAGTCTTTTGAAGCCAAGAGACTAATATCTTCTAAAGACAAACAACACATGCTTTCTCTGAGTTACTTTTGACAAAAGCTGAACCACTTTTCGCAGCCACTTCTGAAGACTCACCAACTTAAATGAGTTGGTGAAAAGTCCATTCTTTTGTTAAGTTTAGATTAAGGTCTTAGAGTCTATAACTTTCTATTTTTGTACTTTTATCCTTTTTGTATTAGATATGGATGTGAGTTATGGCATGTCATAGTCACTAGTCAAAAGGCAATCTGTCTTTTGACTTTACATTGATCTTGTTTTCTAGATTGGTGTTTCTAGCTAGCCTTCAAAGTATGGTTGGCTGTAGGATGTAGTATAAAGTATCTCAAGTACTTGTCATTAGATTCAAGCTTTGTAAAACTTTGTAAAAAAACACTTGAGAGCAATATACAACATTCTTGAAAACCATATTATTATGTTCTTATTCTATTCTTTACTTGTGTCCTTTGTTTCACTTTAAGTCGGTTTCCTATTTGATCTGTTAAGTGTTTTAAGTCTCTCTAAACAATGTGAAACTGTTGCATTGACTCCCTTCACCGGCCCTGTGGTAACTATAAATCCGATGGTTTTGGCGATGATGGAACAATCTTTTCAAAGAGAAATATGACGCCACTACGTATCAGAAGATATAAATGGGCCCTACCGGATTTAACGAGACATGCTCTTATCTGCTGAAGGACTCTTATTTGCCAAATTGCATAAATCGGCAGATATCCAAGTTTGTTATTGAATAAACAAATTTTCATAATTTTTCTCAGATTTCATTTTGCAAATCATTTAATTATTCAAAGTTCATCATCCTAATAGCAATTAGAAGATATTTAAACCTTGTTTTATCAAATGCCTTTGTGAAAAGATTTGTATATTATTCATTTGTATGAACCTTAAATAATTTAATGATTTTTTTCTACATAATCATTAATGAAATGATATCAATGTGTTTTATCTTTGAATGCTGAATTGGATTATTGGTGATTGAGATGGCGCTGTTGTTGTCAATGTGACTCTGAGTATTCATGAAGGTTACCCAATAATCTCTAAGTTAAGTTTAAATCCATACCAACTGAGCATAGAAACTGGAGATAGTAATGTTCTTTGCTTCAGCAGTTGATGTAAACACATAGGTTTCTTCTTGCATTACCATGAAACCAATCTTCCTCCTAGAAATTGACATCCTCTTGAGGTGGATTTATTATTGATGTTGCATCCTCCATAGTCACTATCTATATATCCATAGAGATTGAAGTCAGCACTATTAGGGTACCATAACCCTAACTTAGGTTCCCCTTTAAGATACTTCAAAATTATTTTGGCAGCCACCATGTGTGACACTTTGGGAGTATCTTGGAATCTTGATACAAGCATGTGACAAACATAATATCTGGTCTGCTTGTAATGAGGTGAAAATTTTAAAGTTAAAAAATTTAAATAGTCAACTTCATTTATGGTATTATATTTGTATGTTGAATAATAATATGGTATATATAATATAAATGCATGTGGCATTTTTTAAAAAAATAGTCAACTTCATTTTTTAAGTATCTTGGAATCTTGAGTACAAGCATGTGGCAAACACCAACTTGTATTATTACAGGAACTTTTTGATACAATGATGGCTCTGTACTGCTGCTGATCTACTATTTCCCCTTCAAGACCAGGAGTTAGTGAACATGTTTTGGACATAGGGGTTCTAGCAGCTTTAGCATTAGTAGCTTAAAATCTCACTAAGATGTCTTCAACATACTTAGATTGATGTATGAAGATCCCATTAGGTGATTGTTTCACTTGTAGACCCAAGAAGAAAGTAAGTTCTCCCATTGAACTCATCTCAACTTGGACTTCATAATACTCTTAAAGTCTGTACACAAGCTCTCATATGTTGAACAAAATATAATGTCATCCATATATAGTTGTACTAAAATGATATCCAAATCAACTTTCTTTTTGAAGAGAGTGATAGCGAATGAACCTAGAGGCTTAGGAAATCAAAACAAGATGATTAAGATCAAGTATCTACGTGAGAACTTTGAGCCATGCGAGTACTTTGAGCCATGCGAGAAGATAGGTCTCGCACTAGACTGTTTAGTTAGTATAAATAGTTTGTTTAGTTTATTTTGTTAAGTATCCTAATATTGTCTGAGTTTTCATAATCTTGTAATCGTTATTAGAGAGCAGTACACTTTGAAGTTATTTACATTGTGCTTATGCTTACTTGATCCAACTCTACTTCTAGTTCATTCTATATTTTATGATTGAATCATTTCGTGTTTCTCTCATGAGGTCGATCTACTAAAGTTTTTCATGATCTTTACAATTGGTATCAGAGCCTTGTGTGCTCTAGTTTGATTTGGATAAAACTTGAAGTGATTTGAAGAAGTTTCGAGCTATAAATTGGATTTTAACATGATGATTGGATCTTTGGGTGTTCAAAAACATCCAAACCCGAACATCCAAAATTCCGAACCCAAATTATCGGAAAATTCAGATATCCGAAAATATGGATTCGGATTCTCATAGCTATTTCGAGAATTTTCGAATATTTCGGATCTGAAATTATTAAATTAATTCTTTGTATTTTATAATATATAGTAAATTAACCCCTAAATAATTAAATATAGCCTAAAAGAGTAAAGGAAACCCACCCCCTAATCAGATCGACCTCCTCTATCGCCAAAAGCCCGAAAACCCTAGCAGGGTAGCCATCGCCCTCTTCTAATCGTCCCCCTCCATCGCCGTTCACCGGTCGGCCCATCGCTCCTCCTCCATCGGCGGGCGGGTGTCACCCTCCTCCATTAGTGGTCGAAACAGCAGTCGTTGCCCTCCTCCATCAGTAGTCGAAACACAGAAACAACAACCCTCCTCCTATCATCCGTCACTCAAACACTCACGACTCAAAGCTCATCATCATTCATCATCCATCATCATCCATCGCTCATCAATCATCATCATCCATCATTCATCCAGTCATTACCATAAGCCCATCTTTCCATGCATTACCATTTGAGAACGTAATTTTATTATCAAATTACTACTTTGTATTTCCACTAAAAGATTAGTTAGTGATTGAAACTCTAATAGTCTAATGTGTACACTTGAATTTTTCATACAATAGGCATTATGTTAACTGTTAAGTGTTTGTGATTTTGTGTAACTAGGTTTTTCAATGGAAACTCATGATCCAAGCAACTCTTATGAGTTTGTTTCTGAAAATGAGGTTGTGTCAAAGACTAAAGAAAAGAAGCAAAAACAGAAAAAAGATGGTAAACCTCCAGCTAGTGCTGTAAGTGAATCTCTTTCAACATGTGTGGGAAAAAAGATCGATTTGGTGGGATCATTTTATTGGGTGTGACATAGTTGATATGGCTGAGTGCATCTATTGTCATAGAAGAATTGGTTGTTCAACTAATAGTGGGACTACCCCTTTGAAAAATCACATAAATAGTTGCAAACAATATCCTACAAATATCGATAAAAGGCAAAAACTAATTGATCTTGAGTCAAAAACACGTGTTAGTGATGATGGTTCTATTGAAACTACAACAATTCCAAAGTTATGGAGTTTAACAAAGAATTCATTAGTAAAGCCTTAGTGAAAATGTTGATTGTTGATGAACTACCTTTTTCTTTTTTGGAGCGGGAGGGTTTTTGTGTATTTTGTAAGGTATATTAATCCTCATTTTAGTATACCTTCACATTTGACTATATTGTTACAGTTTATATATTAAGGGAAGGACAAACTTAGTGAATATCTTTAAAAACATGTCATCCAGAATATATTTAACCACAGACACTTGGACTTCGGGTCAGAATTTATCTTATATGTGTTTGACTGCACATTTTATAGATGATGATTGGTGTTTACATAAGAGGATTTTTAAATTTTGTCTTATCATTGGTCATTCTGGGGTCATAATAGGGAGAGCAGTAGAAAAGTACTTAACTAAATGGGGTTTAAAAAATATTTTGACTGTGACAGTAGATAATGCTAGTGCTAACGATCTAGCTATTCAACATTTGCAAAAGGTTTTCAACCATTGGGAATGTGGTGTTTTGAAAGGATCTTATTTGCATATGAGATGTGCAGCTCATATTTTAAATCTAGTTGTTAAAGATGGACTTAATAGTTTGACTTTTCAATTAAGAAAATACGCGCCCTTGTGAAATAAATGAGGTCTTCTCCTGCTAGACTTGACAAATTTTTAGATTGTGTTGAAGAAGAGAAAATAGAAAGCAAGAGCTTGGTGTGTATGGATGTTGATACACGATGGAACTCCACCTTTTTAATGTTAGAATCGGCTGTTAAGTTCAAGAAAGCCTTTTCAAATTTACTGTTAAAGGATTCTAATTATGAAAAAGAGCTTAAGAAAAATATGGGTAGTTTGATTTATGAGGATTATTGGAATGATGTTAGCAGTTTGTTTCCCGTTTTAAAATTTTTTTATGATGCTACATTAAAGTTTTTCAGTTCCCGCTATGTGACTCCAATGCTTATTTGTATGAAATATTTGGAATTGGAACTATGATTTTAGTTTTACAAAGCATAAAGATGAGTCTATAGGTTCAATGACACTTAATATGAAACAAAAATATCAAAAGTATTAGGGGATGTCACCAAGATGAACCAGTTTTTGTTTATCGCTGTGGTTCTTGACCCAAGAAGGAAATGTCAATATATTGAATGGATTGTTGAAGAAAAGTATGTCAATGAGAGTGTCATCAAAAGTTTAGATAATAACTTGCATGCTTTGTATGATTCTTATAAAAAATCAATGCCTCAAAATAAAAAAAACATGGAAGAGTCATCATCTAATTCTACTAGAGTATGGGGTGATGACCAAGAAGTTATGGACATTAAAGAACGTATAACGAAGTGGTTTGAAAAGGCCATGGGGAGTTCGGATACATCTTTGAGAAAAAGTGAGTTAGACAAGTATCTTAGGGAAGATTATGAACCTATGGATGCACTTTTTGATATATTACAATGGTGGAAAGTTCAACAATGTCTTTATCCTATTCTCGCTAAGATGGCTCATGATATAACTGCCATTTCAGTATCTACAGTAGCCTTAGAATCGGCTTTTAGCTTCGGAGGTCAGGTGCTTGATTCTTTCTGAACTGCTTTAACCCCAAAAATGGTGGAGGCCTTGGTGTGTGCACAAGATTGGTTGCGTGCTTCTAATAGAAGTATTATGATTGAAAATATCTTACTTGAGTTCGAGAATTTGAAAGCTAAAGGTAAGGAATATCTAATAAATTATCATTTTTATTTTAGTTATATAGTTTCTTTAATTCTTTATTTGTAATTTTTAATATCATAGGTTTGAAGGAGTTAGTGGTGGAACAACCCACCATTATTATTGATGAAAGAATTGATGAAACATTTGAATTGGATGAGGTATTTATTTATATTTATGTCTTTAAATGTTTTAAGATATGTATTTTTTTAGTCTTTGCATTATATTCTATATATTTGTTTTGTATAAGAATGTTTTGAATTGAGAATTTTTGGTTTGTTTGTAGGGGATGGACTTTTGATTCAAAGATTGGTGTATTGCAAATTGCAATAAGTGCTAAGAAATAAATACCTCAAGATGCAAGCAAAGTCTTTTGACTTGTTATACATATTCAAATGCTTCTATTTGACTATTTAAATCTTTGAACTTGTAGGTTGTCATTTTGATTAATTGAACTTAGTAGTTGATTATATGGGTATTTACTTATTATTTTTTTAATTTACAATGGTGAATCAAATAAGAGATTTTTTTTGTTTGTAGGTTATTAACTTCTGGTGATGAATGATGATACAAGATTGGCCTATTGAACTTGTAAGTAGTGATGAAGATTAAACTTTAAAGACCTCAAGATGCAAGCAAAGTCTTTTGACATATTTAAGTGTTGGTCCAACTGATCATTTGAACGTGCTTTTGATGAAGATTTAACACTAAAATCTACAGGATATCACTAAGTCTAATAGCTTATGACCAAGTAATGATGAAATATGAACACAAATCAATCATAAAATCCATTTGTAAGAGAATTTGGGAAGAATAAGAAGAATAATGCTCAAATATGTGAAATGTAAGCTCCTAGCAATGCACAAACAAAGGATGAACTCAAATCTATAATAATCAATAAAGTTCCAAGAGTTACATAATGAAGAACAAAGAAACATATATATACAGGACCTAGTTTTGCATACAGTTTCGCATACGAAAATTCCAGGCGAAACTGTATGCACCATGGCATGCGAAAATACCAGGCGAAACTGTAGTATCGCATGCCATTTCGCATGCCACAGAATGTGAAATAAGACAAAATTAAACTAGATCCTATTACATTAATATCTAAGCTGTAATAAACTATAACTAAACAAAAACAAATAGCAAGGTGAATACCACCCTATTCTTGATCATCGATACTCCCCCTAGAGGGGTATTCACCTGTCGGGTCTTTGGGATCAGCTTCAGCCTTTGCCTACTCCATCAATCAGGCCAAATCTCTAACTTCCGCCTCCAGATCCTCTTGTTCTTGCACACTCTTTTCGAGCTGCTTGATTTCCAATCTCACGCCCCTAGCCCTGTTCGCTACCCTCTCAAACAAGCTCGCCTCTGTCTTCGTCTCTTCTCTAGCTTTGAATTTAATTTGGTTCTCGCACAGTGTCTTCAGATCTTCATCACTAAATGAAAATACCTTCATAGGATCAAACAGCCTTATCTCATCTCCATTCTTTACCCTCACTACTGCTTCTCTAGTTTGATTGTCATAGAACCACTTCTAAAATTTTTATAGTCTTGAAGGCTGTTGATCAAGTATCCTCACTCGGTTGACGGTCTTTGTAGGCTTTAGTTTCAACACAATCTTTCCTTTCCCGGTCACCTAATCAAGATCCTTCTTTGACCTTCTCCTCTCGGGCTTCATGTATCCAAAAGCTTTAAAGTTGTCCTGAACGCCCTAACAGATCTCATGCTCTAACATTTTGGCACGTTCGCTCAAGCCCGAGTCAAGGAGGGGAATCTCAGCTAGTCTCCTTAAATCCCACTTAGGAAGGGTCTTGAACGCCTTCCTTTTTTGCATATATGAGATCCCGCCTCCACGCCTTTTGATCATAAACATTTTTAGATTCTCGTTGTGTTTCCAGCTCACAATCTTCTTGTCTGTCTCCTTAGTTCTTGAATGTTTTGGAAGAGAGGTGTTAGTTTTTGTGGTTCTTCCTCCTTATAGAACCAGTCCTCTCTGTTCATCTCAACCATATCTCCTTCAACTAAACTCCTCTGAGCCACATAAGTCATTGGCCTCGAATTAACTATATAAAAATCTGGCTTAGAATCATATTCCACTAACTATTCCTCCATATCTTCCTCCTCATCAATTAAATTTAGCTCAACATGCCCTTTCTCTCCTTCGTGCCCACATCCCTTATTACCTCATTCCGTGTTAGATCAGTATCTAAGTCAAAGCCCATATCAATGAATCCAGCCTCAAACACCTGATCAGCAATTTCTTTATCACCGACTCCTTCACCACTACCTCCAGCAACACCTCCACCAGCTTCAACACCACCACCAGCTTAACCATCATCAGCTTCATCACCATTATCAGCTTCATCACCACCTAGACCACTTCCACCAGCTCCAAAGATTGCAACACCACAACCTCTAGCTCCCGATCCTCCTACACCTCCTCCTGATGTCTTATGAATAAAAGGGAACGTAGATGTGTCAGTTATTTCCTTGATTTGTTCAGCACTTAGTACATCAGCAGCACCAGCAGATCTCCTCAGATCACTTACTTCCTCCAACAACCTTCTGATCAGATCCTGTTGGCTCAAAATAACTTTCTTTATCTCCTCTATCTCTATATCCCTTAGTTACTCCCTCTCCTCTAAGTTAATCAGTTTGGTCTTTATCATGCTTAGCTCATTTGATAAGGATGTGTTAACATTTCTAATCACATCCTCATCAAACTCTGATCTGATATCCCTCCTTGGCCTCTCAGCTTCTCCTGCAGGCCTAGTCTTAGGAATGATTGGCTGATTGCTCTTACTCCTCTTCTCCCGTATTGGGGAATCAGCTCTAACATGAGAGGATGATTTCTCTGCACCCTTCTTCTTCCTCAATTCCTCCTCAATCTCATCCAGTTGTTCTTTGAAGGTCAAATCAGTTGCCTTCGTATATTTCTTTCTCTTTCTGATCTCTTCTACATTTCCCCCAGTTTTAGCTGCTCTCCTTTCCTCCAGAGGAATTAGAGTCTTGATATAGTTCCACCTCTCTTCAGTGTACATGCTCTCCAGCGAATATGTGATCTTCCCTGAGAAATCATGCCTGGAGGTAGCACAATCTGCAAAGATCCTTGGGTTCATCGGAGTCAATATCAGTTCATCCCCAAGCTTAGGTAAGCTTGGCTTTAAGTAATCTAGAATGATCTGAATAAATCTAGGATAGAGCAGCCACTTATCCTTCTTTCGAGCCATGATGTTCTCTAGCAAATAATCATGAATGATCTGAGCTATATTTGCCTTTTCCCCTTTATAAAACATGATCATAGCTGTGGACCATCTCAAATTTAGCCCATCTGATCCCCCCTTCCTATGATCCAAACAGCTGATAAACATATGAGCTATGAACCTCCACTCCTTAAATAGACATGACTTCTTGATTTCCTTCCTCTTCTCAAAGTCGGTTCCCTCATAACCAATATCTTTAAATGCTTTAATGACCTCTGAACCAGTCATCTCAATGCTCTCCCCCATGTCATCCTCTAGATGCAGGGCCTTAGCCACTGTCTCGACCGATATCTCAACTTGCTCACCCTGAACCGACACTCTGATAATCCTCTGCTTGGTGTCATAATCAACCATTCTCCACTCTGATCTATTTCTCATCTATAGTGGGAGAGTGAGAAATAGCATAGAAGATGGGAGATCACTTTAACCAATCAATGGCATCTCTATATCCAGCAGACTTTGGATTGCGATTGTTTAGATACGCCACCACGTTTGATCTGGGATCAAACTTTAAACTCCGCATAATAACTGCAGGTGAAACTGAGAGTTTGTTAGCTCACAAGAGATTACAAAACATTTAAAATATTATAATTCTAATTATAATTATCTATTTACTATTTATTATAATTATTATATATTTATAATTTTATTTTAAATTTAATTTTTTATTCTTATTTTTATTTTATTATATATATATATATATATATATATATATATATATATATATATAGATTCGCAAGAACCGACGAAACTGAAGAGAGTACACGAGAGAAACTATAGTTTCGAAGCCAAGACACAATAGATTCGCATGGGTATGAGAAACTATAGTTTCGCATCAGAAACAATAGTTTCACATAGACTACGCAACTATAGATTCGCAAGATCTTGTTGAAACTGTTCAGTGCACACGGGTAGCATGACTAGACAGTTTCGCACAAATCAGAGAACTTTCGTTCAGTTTCGCATCATCGCACCTTAGTTTTGCACATTGAATGTGCGAAACCCAAAAGTCACTGAATCGATTTTAGTCTAAAAACCAAAACAAAATACGATTAATGGTTTGAAACATGTTTAGGATTGAGGTTTACCGGTTAGATTTGCACAAAAACACTTCGAATATTGGTTTGGAATTCTTGGTGAAAAGGTCGGTTCGAGTTCAAAATTTTTTGTGAATTTCGCAAATGGCGAAACAACTGATGAAACTAGTTTATATACACCGTAGTTTCGCATATGCTGAAACTATAGATTTGCATCTTGAAACCACTGTTTCGTATGGCCAACGAAACTATAGTTTTGCTTGCAGAACCAGGTCAGGGAAAGAGTAGTTTCGCACGGCGAAACAATAGTTTCGCACGGCGAAACAATAGTTTCGCACGGCGAAACAATAGTTTCGCACTGCGAAATAACAGTTTCGCATCAACCAAAATTTTAATATAATCATATTTTTATATAAAAAGAAGACTTCACAACCCATGAGACTTGATAAAAGATAAGAATTTGAAAAATAAAGCACAGAGGCAAGGATATCAGACACGCTTTTGCAGTAAATCGTCTAGAGAGTCAAGGATTGGCGGGATTGCCAATATGCTTGTCCATTTAAACCCATACCATATTCTTTTCAATGAAGACTTAAAGCATAATTTTATCATGTTTTGGGTTCGCTTAAGAACGCTCAAGAAACTTGGTTCCCACAGCCATTCGGCAAATAACTTATCTCATAATTATCATGTTTTGGGTTCGCTTAATCACGGTGAGCATCAACTGGCATCCATTGTCATCAGGGGTTAGGCAGGTTTGTGCAGAGAATGGAGTAAGCTCGGGAGAAGCATCATTCATGTTGTACTTCGATAGGATTTCCAGAATGTATTTCTCTTGATGAGTGAGAATTCCATCTGGCTATTGTTCGACCTGTAATCCTAAGAAGAAGCACATCTCCCCATCATACTCATTTTAAAGCGCTCTTTCATCACTTGTAAGGCCCCGTTCCCTGAGACCTCACAGTTGGACATTCACAGCACTATTCATAAAACATTTCGTAATTCATTATCACAATGCAGCGGAATTTAAACATTTAAAAAGCCATTCATTAATTTATAAACGTTGTTGCTAAGTAATACATGTTTGGTATAGTTACAAAAGATCATTAGTTTGCATTACAAAACAACAATGTTATATTCATGAATGGATGTCAGCCTTGTCCCGACGAGTAGCCTCCCCGAGTGCCATCCTCAGCAATATTACCTGCCAACTGAAAATGCATAAAAGTCTGCTTTGCTGAGTGAGTTCTAGTTTTAAAATCATAAAAAATATCTTAATAGATTTGTATACAAAATACTTCTTAAAGAAAATATCTTATCTTTCTTCGGATGTGATCACACATCATACATACAAATCATATCCATTACATCATCACCATTCTCTTTCTTGCTTATTTATTATTATCTTTCACTGTCGATATGGACCACAGTGCTATACCCCCCATATAATGCAAGCCTATAAAGTGCACATATGCTGGCACCAGTACCAGGGTAGCAACAGTGGCCCCCTCAATCTTAAAGATTGACCATGTGTACATCCTTTGGGTTAGCTAAACAGTACATAGTTGAGCTAATGACAACATGGTCGTGCACCTCCTGTAAATTTTTACTTGCAAGTCTTTTCATTGTTTCTGTTCCATTTTTCGTTAATATTAATCTTTCACTTGATTAATAATAATACTTTATGATCATAGGCAAACCACATAAAGTCACATGCTAATATCATAATAGGCACATAAGGACAACCCACAACATGCATAAGATAATCAGATACAAGCACCAAGTCAACCATGGTCAAACCCTAATTTCTGATCTTCCAAAATCCCAGAAAATTCCTTAAGTCTTAAACTAATACGGATTAACAAAACCAATGCGGGTGAACAACTTGCAAATGCGGGTGAACAAAAACTAATGCGGATGAACAACTGCAAATGCGGATGAACAACTTGCAAATGCGGATAAACAAAAACTAATGCGGATGAATACCTTGCAAATGCGGGTTAAAACTTGGTAATTATTCTCTTAAAAGAAATGCTGATGGACACTGTAGCAAATGCGCATGTATAAAAAGAAATGCTGATGGATACTTAGGCTGAATTAAGGCAAATGCGGTGAACAACTGTAAATGCGGACGAACAAAACACTTAGACAATTATCACAGTGTAAATGCGGATGAACCATCAGACCAGTAAATAAGACTTATGCTATAACCAGTTCTAAAACCTTATTCCCATACATTCTTAACATAGATCAATCATGCTAAACTCTTAGATTAAGCTTACAACCTCATAGAACATAGAAGTTCATATACGTACATACACAATTATCATACATAATGGTTGTATAACATTTTAAATACATTTTCAGCCCCAAAGAAGTTTTAAAACATAGAATCGGGGTCCTAGAACTCACCTATTGCAGCAAACAAGTGAATCTCCTCCCAACTTGCGTGCACAAGAGTTCAAACACCTAGAACAAGCAAAAACAAACACCTAAACACAAAGAGCACTTAAAAATTGGTTATAAGGATGGAAACCTTATCAAAACCGAGCCAATTAACACGAAAACACTTACCTAAGAAGATTTTCAGCCCTTTCTTCTTCTTCAAATTGAGGGAACAAAGTTCAGCTCCTTTTCTTCTTTATTTCAGTCGAACAACAGTAGCAGCAGGGAAGATATGGGCGGCCATGCCCATATAAAGCTCACCTTTTTAACTTTTTGTACTATTTACACAAAGCACCCCTCAACTTTGGCTTCTTTTAGTTTTCTTCAAAATACTTTTCTTTTTCTTTTTATTCTGATGAAATTTCGGGTGTTACATCACTTCTTCAAACTCTCTACATAATTTCTCATTCGTTGAGTCGAAGATGTTGTCGTCGACATATACTTGAACAATGAGCACATCTCCATTAATCTCCTTCTTAAACAAAGTCATGTCTATAGTTCCACGTGTGAAGCCTTTGCCGAGGAGATACCGTATTAAGGTTTCGTACCAGATTCTAGGAGCTTGATGTAATCTATACAAGGATTTATCCAGTTTGCAAACTTTTTTAGGAAAATTTGGATCTTCGAAACCTGGTGGTTGACAGACATAGATCTCTTCGTCAATAGCTCCATATAGGAATGTGTTGGGTCTGATAAGGATAGTCTATATTATCAACACAGTCAAAGTCAACAAAGGTCAACGTCATTGTCAAAGTCATCGGAAAAGGCAAACAGACGCGTTCGAAATAAAGAACCGAGACAAGATGTTCAAGATATAAATGACTAGGAGTTTATTGCTAATAAATATATTTATTTATGTTTATGTCTGACGAAATTTCGGGTGTTACAAGTCTACCCCCCTTAAAGAGGTTTCGTCCCCGAAACCTGTCACTCTTCGAATAACCGTGGGTAATGCTGTCTCATCTCTTCTTCGGTCTCCCATGTAGACTCGGATCCTTTTTGGTGTTTCCACTGTACCCGCACAAGTGGAACCACTCTATTTCTCAACCTCTTCTCCTTTTGTTCGATGATTGCCACTGGTTGCTCCACATAATTGAGTCGTTCATCCACTTCAATATCATCCAATGGTACAATCATATCTTCTTCGGCTAAGCATTTCCTTAGATGAGATACATGGAATGTCGGGTGAATCCCACTCAACTCATTGGGCAATTCTAGACAATAGGCCACCTCTCCTACTCGTGCAATGATTCGGAAAGACCCTATGTATCTTGGACTCAACTTTCCCCTTTTCCGGAACCGGATGATCCCTTTCCGAGGCGAGACCTTTAACATGACTTTATCACCCACGTTGAACTCGATGGGTCTACGCCTCTTATCGGCATACGACTTCTATCTATCTTTCGCCGCCTTCATAAAGGCTTTGATCTTTTCCAGCTTTTCAGTCATAGCCTCAATCACCTTGATGCTTCCCAATTCTTTCTGCCCAATGTCTCCCCAACACACGAGCGTTCTACACCTCCTACCGTACAGCATCTCGTATGGTTGCATACCAATGCTGGCATGATAACTGTTGTTGTACGAGAACTCCGCCAACGGTAGGTGATTATCCCAACTTCCTCCAAAGTCGATCACACATGCCCGGAGCATATCCTCAAGCGTCTGAATGGTCCACTCAGACTGACCATCTATCTGAGGATGGTAAACTGTGCTAATATGTAGACTCGTCCCCATGGCATCATGGAATCTCTTCCAAAACTTTGATGTGAACCGGGTGTCACGATCTGACACAATAGACACTGGCACACCATGGCGAGCTATAATCTCTTTGATGAACATGTCCACTAATCTCTCAGAGGAATACGTCTCGCGGATCGGTAGGAAGTGAGCACTCTTTTTCAATCGGTCGACTATCACCCAGATGGTATCGCACCCCTTTGTAGTATGGGGTAGCTTCGTTATGAATTCCATGGTGATGTGCTCCCACTTCCATTCGAGTATATCCAAGGGTTGGATCTTCCCATATGGCTTCTGATGTTCTGCCTTCACTTGCAAGCAAGTAAGGCACTTACTCACATACTCCGCCACGTCACGTTTCATACCCGACCACCAGTAATCTTTCTTCATGTCTTGATACATCTTGGTAGCACCGGGATGAATGGAGTATCGAGTCTTATAATCTTTGTCCGTAATTCGCCAACGTAGATCCCCATATCAAGGAATCCAAATCCGTCGAAAGCGGGTTCTAACCCCGTGGGTATTCTCTCCCAATTCTGTGACTAAATCTCTCATCCTTTTGGAGTTGAGGCGATCTTCTTTTAATGCTTCATCTTGGAATCCTTTGACCTGTGTCATCACATCAGAGGTCATCACCAATTGATAAGCCTTCACCCGGATTGGCTCGGGCCTCTCTTTTCGGCTAAGGGCATCAGCCACTATATTGGCTTTACCCGGATGGTAATGGATTTTACAATCATAATCCTTAATCAGCTCTAACCACCTCCTCTGCCTTATGTTGAAATCTTTTTGCTCAAAGAAATACTTTAGGCTCTTGTGGTCCGTGAAGATTGTGCATTTTCACCCCGTACAGGTAATGCCGCCAAATCTTTAATGCAAAGACCACAGCCGCGAGCTCCAAATCATGCATGGGATAATTGACCTCGTGGGTTTTCAACTGTCGGGACGCGTAGGCTATTACTTTCCCATATTGCATTAACACGCAACCCAGTCCCAAATAGGAGGCATCCGAATACACCACTAAGTCTTCACTCCCTTCAGGTAATGTCAAAATAGGAGCTTGATTTAATCTTGCCTTTAACTCCTCAAAAGCATTCTCCTGTTCTCGTCCCCACACAAACTTCACATCCTTGCATTTCAACTTAGTCAAAGGTGAGGCTATCTTGGAAAAGTCTTAGATAAACCTTTGGTAGTAACCCGCCAAACCCAAGAAACTGCGAATCTCGAATGGCGTCTTTAGAGACTTCCATTGCATTACCGCCTCAACCTTTGCCGGGTCCACCATAATTCCTTCAGTATTCACCACATGACCCACCCAGAAACTGAGCTTGCCGCTACCAAAAAGCACACTTAGAGAATTTTGCATACAACTTCTCCTTTCTAAGTGTCTCCAACACTTCACGTATGTGGCCGGCATGTTCTTCTTTGCTCTTCAAATAAATCAGGATATCATCAATAAACACAATCACTGATTTATCTAACATCGGCCGACACACTAGGTTCATCAGATCCATAAAGGCAGCTGGCGCGTTAGTTAAACCGAATGACATAACGAGAAACTCGTAATGTCCATAACGTGTGCGGAATGCTGTCTTCGAAATATCTTGTTCCTTTACCTTCAGCTGATGGTAGCTAGATCAAAGATCTATCCTGGAAAACCAACTGGCACCCTGAAGCTGATCAAATAGGACATCAATTCTCGGTAGGGGGTAACGGTTCTTTACTGTCAACTTGTTCAACTCTCGGTAGTCTATACACATTCTTATACTACCGTCTTTCTTCTTTACGAATAATACCGAAGCACCCCAAGGAGAGATAATCGGTCTAATAAACCCCTTATCCATCAGTTCATGTAGCTGATCCATCAGTTCTTTCATCTCGGTCGGAGCTAACCGATACGGTGCCTTGGCAACGGGTTGCGCACCGGGTATCAGGTCAATCTGAAATTCTATCTCACGGTCCGGTGGCACACCTGGTAGATCTTCGGGAAACACATCCGAGAAATCATGTACCACTAACACTTCTGATAATTATGGTATCGACACGTCCACATCTTTCACGTATGCCAAGTAGGCACAACATCCGCGCCTTATACACTTTTCTGCCACTGCCATCGAAATCATTTTCGGAACCGTAGTGACTCGATCACCATAAACTGTCACTGAACTCCCATCGGGTGCAACTAACCGAATCATCTTCTTCTGACACACGATGTTTGCCTCATAGGCTGCTAACCAATCCATCCCTAGTACTACATCAAATCCGCCTAGGGGCATCACATATAGCTTATCAGAGAACTCATGGCCTTCTAGCTCTATACCACAATCCTCAATCATATCAGAAATTCTGGTAGACTTACCAATAGTAGTTTCTACATCAAAAGGTTCATCGATGCTCATACTACTAACAGGCAATTTAGCACGGAAGGCAGCAGATATAAAACTCCTACTAGCACTAGAATCAAATAATACGGAGGCACAAGTTTGGTTTACTAGAAACACACCTGACACGACGTCGAGGTCTACCCGGGCTTCCTCTCGGGTCATCGTGAAGGCTCTTGCACTTGCCCTCTGCCCTCCTTCTTCCGACCTCTTCTTCAACCCAGAACTTTCAGCCCTTGGCTTCTTGCAATCCTTGTTCATATGGCTGATTTCACCACAGTTAAAGCACCGTAGGGCTCCACACATCTTTGAAATGTGACCGGGCTTGCCACATTTGTAGCAGACATTTATTCCCAAGCGGCATTCCCCGCTATGTTCCTTCCCACACTTATCACACCACTTCAACCCCGAGCTTGCAGTAACCACTAGGTGATCATCCACCCTCGGCCTCTTACTGTTTGGGGTGAAACCACCACGCCCGAATCTCTTCCCGTTCCAACTCCTGTTATTACCACCCGTCTTCTTCACCTCAACCACCGCTACTTCCCTTTCATCAAAAAACATTCCCGCCAAATCCACTGCCGACCTAAAAGTGCTCGGTTGGGCAGTGATCGAATATCTGCGGACGTCGGCCGGTAGTCCCTGAACGTACCGCTTGATCTTCGTCGATACCAGCGTAACCTGATCCGGCACCAACCTCGCTATTTCGTTAAACTTGGCGGTGTATTGCTGGTGGGTCATAGTTCCCGCCTCCAGTTGTAAGAACTCCCTTTCGATCTTGTTGAGTTCTTAGTGAGGATAGAATTCCTCAATCATCAACTTCTTCAGCTCTCCCCATCTCATTCTCTCTATGGCCCTGTCACCCTCGGCTTGGACAAGATTGTCCCACCAGCATAGTGCCGAGTTGACAAACGAGTGAGTGGCGAACATCACTTTCTGGTCTTCCCAACACTCACTGATCTTCAATACTACCTCCATCTCCCTTATCCAGCGGTGGGCAGTAGCAGCGTTACCGTTGCCATCAAAAGTAGGGGGTTTACACCGTTGGAATGCCTCGTAGCTGCATCCCCTCGCGGTTCCCGCACCTCTACATCTTCTTCATCACTGGAGGCTCTCCTTTCAACATTCCTCTCGTCCTCATCATCATGATCTACCTTATTCTCCCTTCTCCCCGTAGCAGCCCTTCTCGCTTCCTCCTTTTCTTTCCTCTCATCCTTCCTTACGACCCGGATCACCT
Source organism: Flaveria sonorensis (assembly GCA_025506505.1). Lineage (NCBI taxonomy): Eukaryota > Viridiplantae > Streptophyta > Magnoliopsida > Asterales > Asteraceae > Flaveria > Flaveria sonorensis. The sequence goes on along the minus strand of CM046429.1, from coordinate 38,131,439 downwards.
CAGTCACGACAGATGGTAGGATTGTCTGCATGACTTGGTGAACCTCCTCCACCACTGTCTCTTTCACTGAGGCCCTCAAATTGGCACTCTCATCCACTCCCTCTGGGTGATGAAGCTCAGGCTCAGCAGGAGCCATCTCTGCAGTTCTCGTCTTGTTCTTTACGGCCCGGGGTCTACCAGCACGACCACTCCGTACTCCACCTCTAGAAGCCTTAGATGATCTACCTCCAGCCTTCCTCTAACACTATAAGATTCAAACACTCACACGGTCATTCAAGGTAATAGCTCAGTTAATGTTAAGTATAGTAAGTCCCTAATTACAGTGGTCAGTTCTGATTAGCCACTTACTTTACTTTTCGTTCACCGAGCATTTCCTATCCTGACTACATCAGTATTCAAATCTACTAAAGCACATAAATCAAATAGCATGCACACATAATACCAGCTATCATAATGAAAAGAAATACCTGATGACACGTAGCTACTCGGGCTGGCATCCCTCCATTCTGTCCCATTTTTAGTTTAAGTTTAGGTGTTTGAAAATATTTACCCATTTCACTTAAACTTTGGCTCTGATACCAACTTGTAAGGCCCCGTTCCCAGAGACCTCACAGTTGGACATTCACAGCACTATTCATAAAACATTTCATAATTCATTATCATAATGCAGCGGAATTTAAACATTTAAAAAACCATTCATTAATTTATAAACGCTGTTGCTAAGTAATACATGTTTGGTATAGTTACAAAAGATCGTTAGTTTGCATTACAAAACAACAATGTTATATTCATGAATGGATGTCAGCCTTGTCCCGACGAGTAGCCTCCCCTAATGCCATCCTCAGCAATATTACCTGCCAACTAAAAATGCATAAAAGTCAGCTTTGCTGAGTGAGTTTTGGTTTTAAAATCATAAAAAATATCTTAATAGATTTGTATACAAAATACTTCTTAAAGAAAATATCTTATCTTTCTTTCGGATGTGATCACACATCATACATAAAAATCATATCCATTACATCATCACCATTCTCTTTCTTGCTTATTTATTATTATCTTTCACTATCGATATGGACCAAAGTGCTATACCCCCATATAATGCGCATAAACCTGGTACTGGGCCATGAAGCCTCTAAAGTGCACATATGCTGGCACCAGTACCGGGGCAGCAATAGTGGTCCCCTCAATCTTAAAGATTGACCCTATGTACATCCTTTGGGTTAGCTAAACCGTACATAGTTGAGCTAACGACAACATGGTCGTGCACCTCCTGTAAATTTTTACTTGCAAGCTTTTCATTCTTTATGTTCCACTTTTCGTTAATATTAATCTTTCACTTGATTAATAATAATACTTTATGATCATAGGCAAACCACATAAAGTCACATGCTAATATAATAATAGGCACATAAGGACAACCCACAACATGCATAAGATAATCAGATACAAGCACCAAGTCAACCATGGTCAAACCCTAATTTCTGATCTTCTAAAATTCCAAAAAATTCCTTAAGTCTTAAACTAATGTGGATGAACAAAACCAATGCGGGTGAACAACTTGCAAATGCGGGTAAACAAAAACTAATGCGGATGAACAACTGCAAATGCGGATGAACAACTTGCAAATACGGATGAACAAAAACTAATGCGGATGAACACCTTGCAAATGCGGGTGAACACTTGGTAATTATTCTCTTAAAAGAAATGCTGATGGACACTGTAGCAAATGCGCATGTATAAAAAGAAATGCTGATGGATACTTAGGCTGAATTAAGGCAAATGCGGGTGAACAACTGTAAATGCAGACGAACAAAACACTTAGACAATTATCATAGTGTAAATGCGGATGCACCATCAGACCAGTAAATGAGACTTATGCTATAACCAGTTCTAAAACCTTATTCCCATACATTCTTAACATAGATCAATCATGCTAAACTCTTAGATTAAGCTTACAACCTCATAGAACATAGAAGTTCATACACGTACATATACAGTTATCATACATAACGGTTGTAAAACATTTTAAATACATTTTCAGCCCCAAAAAAGTTTTAAAACATAGAATCGGGGTCCTAGAACTCACCTATTGCAGCAAACAAGTGAATCTCCTCCCAACTTGCGTGCACAAGAGTTCAAACACCTAGAACAAGCAAAAACAAACACCCAAACACAAAGAGCACTTAAAAATCGGTTATAAGGATGGAAACCTTATCAAAACCGAGCCAATTAACACGAAAACACTTACCTAAGAAGATTTTCAGCCCTTTCTTCTTCTTCAAACCGAGAGAACAAAGTTCAGCTCCTTTTCTTCTTTGTTTCAGTCGAACAACAACAGCAGCAGGGAAGATATGGGCGGCCATGCCCATATAAAGCTCACCTTTTTGACTATTTGTACTATTTACACAAAGCACCCCTCAACTTTGTCTTCTTTTAGTTTTCTTCAAAACAATTTTCTTTTTCTTTTTATTCTGACGAAATTTCGGGTGTTACATCACTTCTTCAAACTCTCTAGATAATTTCTCATTCGTTGAGCCGAAGATGATGTCGTCGACATATACTTGAACAATGAGCACATCTCCATTAATCTCCTTCTTAAACAAAGTCATGTCTATAGTTCCACGTGTGAAGCCTTTGCCGAGGAGATACCGTATTAAGGTTTCGTACCAGATTCTAGGAGCTTGATGTAATATATACAAGGATTTATCCAGTTTGTAAACTTTTTTAGGAAAATTTGGATCTTCGAAACCTGGTGGTTGACAGACATAGATCTCTTCGTCAATAGCTCCATATAGGAATGCGTTGGGTCTGATAAGGATAGTCTATATTATCAACACAGTCAAAGTCAACAAAGGTCAACGTCACTGTCAAAGTCATCGGAAAAGGCAAACAGACGCGTTCGAAACGAAGAACCGAGACAAGATGTCAACAAAATATATTTATTTATGTTTAAGTCATTTTTATGTTTTATATGTAATTTCTTTAATTGTCTAAGTCTTGGGGCTTAATATGTCATTAGTAAATATTATCACTATATATAGATTAGTGACAATTAGGTTTTGAAAGAGATTGAGTGAGCCATTGATTAAGGGGCTTTTACTTTGTACTATCTTGAGCAATCAATTCAGATCAAAAAAGGGTTTATTGAATGTTCTTGAGGTGTTCATCTTGTTCATCCTTATTTTATAGAATTGATCTATTTTGTATACAAATATCATTGATATTTGTGTTATCAGTGGGATTTGTTTGTGTTTGTCAATCAAGTGCACTGTTATATCGATCAGAAGGACCAACAATTCGGTATCAGAGCCATTGTGCTCTTGATGATTTGAGTTTTTGTTTGGTTCAAGTTCTAAGTCACTGTTCTATTCATTTTTGATCTGATATGAGTGTTTTGGACATGGAAATTGATTGAGGATTGCTTGATTTTGGTGTGGGAAGCTATAGAAATCATCAGATCTCAAATCCATTGAGATTTGGATGAGTTTGAGCTAATTTCCTGCTGCAAAAGGCTATCCAGATACGTCGGGCGATTTACAGCTCGTCCAGCAAAATTACTGCATCTTTCAGCGAAACTACATAGTTTCACCGGGCAAAACTAGGGTTCCTTCAGCGAAACTAACTGTTCTTGGTTTTTGGATCTGGTTTCCTTGTTCAAGTGAAAGTACATGTGTTGAACGAATGTTCATAGTGTTTGTGTGCCAATCCTAGCGAAATTGCTGCCAAATTGTTCTCTGAACGAAAGTTCAACTAGGTTCGGGCGAAATTACCCCGTGAAACTAGCATTTGCGTGCCATTGCTGGGCGAAACAGCTGTCGAAATTACAATGGAAATTACCAGCGAACTTGTCAGCAAATTTATCAGCGAATTTAGTGAGATTTAGCAAAATTAGCCTCTCATCATTTCTAAAATGTCTTCTTCAGAAGTAGCTAATTTCCATAAATCTGATAATCTAATATCAGCACAAAGTCGGTTTGATTCTTTTGCAGCCATAAAAGATGAAAAGATATCTAATTTTGTTGATCGATTTCTGATGGTGGCATGCAATCTTAAGAAGTATGATGACCAGCCGGGGAACCATGAACAAGTCACAAAACTTTTGGACTCTCTTCCTCCACAGTGGAGTCCACAAGTTAGGTTGTTAAAACAAGAAAGAAATTTTGCTGACTACAAACTCTTGGAAGTTATCAACAAGTTGAAGTTATTTGAATTGGATATGAAAAGAAGAAAGTACAATCAATGCATGTATGGAGGTTTATCTTCAAGTACTAAGATCAATATAGAGTCTAAAGAAGAAGTGAACCATGCATATATGGCTGAGGTAGTAAACAGTGATGAGGATTCTGTTGAGGGTTTTGATCCTTTCAAAGAATTCAGGTGTGACACTCAAGGTGAGAGTGTTGGTGATGTTGGTGATGTTGGTGATTATGCAAGTCGGTGTAAAGTTCAGGATGAAGGAAAGAAAGAGGAAGTTGAAGCTACAGAAGCTAAGAAGAGAGCTGCTGAGGAGGAAGAATACAAAAAGAACACTCCTGTCTGTCAATGTGAAAAAGCCCTAGCTGCTGAAAAGATAGTTATGGGGCTTCCTTATGAGGTTGTTCAAGACATGTGTTCTCCTCCTTACAAAATTCATTTATTTGGAGTTTATAAAGCTAATAGATTATTGTTAGAAAATGAAAAAGAATTAAAACAAATAAACAAAGCACTTAAAATCAATGAGTCCAAATATTTTATCAAACTAAAAGAAGCTTTAAAAGAAAATGATATTTTAAAAAGAAATCTTTTAGAAAAGAATGTCGAGATTAATGTTTTGAGCGAACGTGTCACATTAGTAGAATTTGAGACTAGTAAGCTTAAAACTAAACTTGATAAATGGATGATATCAGGGATGAAACAAGAAGAACTATTCTGTAAGCAAAGGGGAGCTAGAATCAAAACAGGTGTGGGATGTGGTGAAACTTCATATGTTTATCCTCCTCCTAGCACTCATTGTTACTTTCCTATGCCTCAACCTTATCCATCTAATGATTTAATTGAAGCTGTAGATACTAAAAGTTTACAGGCAGGTTTAAGCAGCGTTAATCACTAAGAGGTTCGAGATGAATATGATTTTCCTGCAGGTTTGGGGCTCATCAAGCAAGGATCTGATCTGCAAAATGATAATACCAACTCTGATGCTTCAAAACCAGTATCAGTTGTTTCATGTAACTTCTTTAACAAATTCAAAACAGGTAACATCCCTTCTTTTGTTCCTGTCAAGTTTGTCAAAGAAGGAACAGCTGTGGAATCGTCAAGCAATCAAAACTCAACAACACAAACCGACACAACAAGAGTCATCAATCAAGATCCATTGGAAGCTGACTTGTGTATACAAGATTGGACAAGATCTGATGATGAATCAGAGATCATCAAGTCACCTGAAGTTATCAAGTGTCAAATGCTTCCAAAACTCGAATCAAGACCTATACGAATCTCATCTCCAACTGCTAAGCAAATCAACAGTCCCTCTAAAACTCAGCAGAAGCACTCACCATCTTCATTTGCTATCCATCAATCTCACCATAAATCTGCCTCTAAGTCTGCCAAGTCACCAGTCATACAAAAGGGTTCTCAAAAGAATGTTCAGATCTCAGCTCCCGGAATATCACAAATCAAATCACAGCCCAGTTCAAAATCCACATTGACAAAGCCTTAAAATGTTCAATTTCCTGATATCCAAAAGAAACACTTCAAGGTTGTCAACAAGCTGCAACAACCTCAAAGCAGGCTCCACCCTCTCCTGCTATCCACGGGACTACAAAGAACCAAAAGCCTTTCAAGGCTTGCTTTAGATGTGGAAAAGAAGGTCATGTGCTAAAGAAGTGCCCTCAGGTTCAAAGGCAAGCTTCAGGAGGTAAAGATAACACAGGTTGCTTCTCGGGTTCAAAAGGTAAAAAGCACATATCTTTGAATGGTTGGATAAAGAACAATCTATCCAAACCTTCTCATGTGAATCCGGTTTCACATGATTCAAAGATGAAAAAGACCAGTGCTTCAAAATTAAAATCTCTTCCTTCGGGTCTTTAAAAGAAAATGATTTCCAAATTCAATTCTTTCAAATCAAAAGTAATTGAACAGAAACAAATTTGGAAAGTAAAACAAAATGAAAAGGATAAAGAAATAAATGATTTTTCAAAAGAGTGTGTGCTTAAACAGGTTACATACACTGATGAAAAAGGAACTCCTAGGACCATGATGGCATGGGTTACCCTCTCTAATTAATCTGTTTATGAGTGCAGGAACAATTCAGGAGGCCTATCAGTAATTCGGTTTACTGACTGAGATTGTTCCTAATTCAAATTTGAAGTGGAACAAACAGGTTATGGTTTTGGTATCTCATCCATATTTGGGATACTTATCTGCATTATTACAGTTCACACTTCACAATCACTGCATCTTCCTTGGTACTTGATTCTTCATCTTTTTGCTAGTATAATTTGGAAGACTTCCTTTGCTAGTAAAATTGAAATGGGAACTAAGAACTTGATTTGGGATGACTGAGAAATGATAGTATGTCTTCTTGGTATGCTTATTTGCATGACTTGTACTTTGTGAGAAATGATATTAACTGATGTAGATGTCTGTATCACTTAAAATTCTAAAATCTGAAAAAGACAGTTTGATTATATGATATGCTTGGTAGGCTCAGCCTGAAAACAATGTAAACAGTGATTCTGTAGCCTAACTAAAGCTTTAGAACTCGGTGAAAAGGATTATTCTCCTGACATTTAGGCCTGCACAAAGTTACAAGTCTCGTCAAAAATGGGTTGAGAGTATCTTACTTCTACCTTGACTACTTCTATTCCCAAATTCCCTCATCCATGTTTCTGAATTGACGCTTCTTGTAAGCTCTTCAGAATCCTTTTCGTGCTTATCTCCTCTGCTATGCGGAACCATTGACCTGGAGTGATGATCTTCTCTGTTATACGTGAGTATATACCTGAAGCTCTCATCAGCAAGCTCAGATGAACATCTCCTATGTTAGACGTAAGTATAGACCTGGAGCTCTCATCATCTGTTCCCTAAATAAAGGCACAGTGATTCTTAAACTAAGATCATTGTTGAAAACTTAAAAGAAAATCAAGCAGAGCTAATCATATTACTCAATAAGCCCTAATGATGGATAAGTTCTTTGCCAGATGTCTATAGGAACCAAATCACTTGAGCTTCTCTAATTGAATCTAAAACATGATAAAATCAGTTGCAGATCACTTGTTGAAAAGGATAAGGCATGTGTTTAAATTGGACAAATATACCAACAATCATTTTTGAACTGTTTTGGCTTTCAAAAACTTAAAATTGTGACAGACTCTGTATCAGTATGATCTCACTAACTTGTTGAAGTTTAAATACATCTTTGCGCTTTCGCATATCTTGAGGATGTGATCTCATGATCAAATTAGCTCTTGGTGTAATATGATAAAACAAAATAAAATAAAATATTCATTTCAAATTATTTTTCTAGTCTTCCACAATATGCTATTAAAATGTTATTATTTTCACATGCATTTCACGGGAAATTTCACACACAGATTGTGGTTGTGATTTTATTACAGATTTTTGCTTCAAATGATGGCCGATCATCAGTTGAGCAAAGTACCTGACAAGAGAACCTATTCCTCAAGTTTGCAGAAGATATCGAGCTAGGATTCCTCCTCTTACATCTTCTGAAGCACTCAAGAATAGAGAGTTGGAAAAGTTGTTCCTGATCATTCATAAAGAATGCACACGAAGAGGGGGAGCATACAAAAAGGGGGAGCCTAAAAGATGAAATTTTTTTAATACCAGATCATCAATCTAGGGGAAGATTGAAGATCATTATATGGTTGACTTATCGGTGCTGATCACAATACAAGACGTTGATAATGATAGACTAAGGGGGAGTATTGTTGGGTCTAATAAGGATAGTCTATATTATCAACACAGTCAAAGTCAACAAAAGGTCAACGTCACTGTTAAAGTCATCGGAAAAGGCAAACAGACACGTTCGAAACAAAGAACCGAGACAAGATGTTGAAGATATAAATGACTAGGAGTTTATTGTTAATAAATATATTTTGTGTCAACAAAATATATTTATTTATGTTTAAGTCATTTTTATGTTTTATATGTAATTTCTTTAATTGTCTAAGTCTAGGGGCTTAATATGTCATTAGTGAATATTATCACTATATATAGATTAGTGACAATTAGGTTTTGAAAGAGCTTGAATGAGCCATTGATTGAGGGGCTTTTACTTTGTAATATCTTGAGCAATCAATCCAGATCAAACAAGGGTTTTATTTAATGTTCTTGAGGTGTTCATCTTGTTCATCCTTATTTTATAGTGTTTGATTTATTTTGTATACAAATATCATTGATATTTGTGTAATCAGTGGGATTTGTTTGTGTTTGTCAATCAAGTGCACTGTTATATCGATTAGAAGGACCAACAGAATGCACACTTGGCATCCATCTGGAAAACTTTAAAGTTTTTGTGAGCAGCATTAGCTAGGAAAATACAAATGGCTTCGATTCGAGCCACGGGGGCAAACACATCAGTATAATCAATCCCCTCCTCCTGAGCAAATCCTTGAACAACCAGCCTTGATTTGTTTCTAATCACCACCCCACGATAATCTGGTTTGTTCTTGAATACCCACTTTGTACCAATTGGATACTTATCTGGAGGAAGATCAACTAATTGCCACACTTTCAATTTTTTGAATTGTTGAAGCTCTGTTTGCATTGACTCCACCCAGCTTGGGTCTTGAAGAGCCATGGCCATATTTTTTGGGAAAGTTTGAGATGGAAAGCAATCAAAGAAACATTGATTGATTAGCCTTGATTGGTTTCGAGTCCTGACACCGTTAAATATTAAACCAATGATATAATAGTGGGAGATCTTTTAGGGTTTTAAAGTAGTGTTGAGGGTTGAGGAATTGGATGAAGTGGGTTGTGGGGAAGATGGTTATGAGGTGGATGATGGTATGGAGGATGGTTTATTGGAAATAGGACTTTATGGCATTTGTGATGGTGTTGAAGGGATTTGGTTTTCAAGTTCAGGTTGATGTTAAGGTCGGAGATTTGGTTGAAGATGAGGTTGTAGTTCAGGTTGAGGTTGAGGTAGTGATTCTGGTTGTGGTTGAGGTTGTGGTTGAAAAGGAATGAAGGGTTGACCACTTGATAAAGGAACATCATCGTCAGGGAAGGATGGTAGATTGAATGAATTGAAAACAGTGTTTGAATCATAGAACCAATCTGGATAAGAACCAATGTTGGAAACATTTGACTCTTGCCAATCAAAATAGAAGGATTCCTGCACTATTCATGTTCGTTTGTCGTATACTCTGTAAGCCTTTTGAGTTGAAGAGTATCCGACAAAGTAACATTCATCCGACACTGCTCCAAACTTGGAATTTTGAGCTTGAGTATTCAATAACGCGCATGAGCAACCGAAAGGACGAAAGAAGTCAATCAACGGTTTTCGCTTGTGAAACAGTTCATATGGAGTCTTCATCTTGTGTTTCACAATCAGAACTCTATTTAGAACATAGGAAGCACAGTTGACTGCTTCTGCCCAGAAAATAATAGGAAGTTTAGATTCTATTAGCATAGTTCGGGCTGCTTCAATAAGAGTGCGATTCTTCCTTTCAGCAACACCGTTCTGTTGAGGAGTTCGGATAGTGGTCTATTGTCTTAGAATCCCTTTGCCTGCAAAGAATGAATCAAAGATCTGATTTTTAACTCTATCCCATTATCACTTCTTATTGCCAAAACTTTCTTGTTGCTGATATTCTCAACGGTTAAAATTAGCTTCTGCAACTGAAAAATCTGGCTTAAGAGACAAACATTCATTAGATTTAAAAAGCATGAGAATATTCTTGTCACAAACTTGTGACACGCTCAGAAGATTGAATGCTAATTCAGGTACAGAGTTTACCTTTTTCCAATATTAAAGAACCATTGGATACCTCACCTTGACCTATCATTTTACCTCCCTTTTTATCACCCACAAAAGTAACATATCGTCCGTTGATTATCCGATAATTGGTAAGAAGGTCCTTCAAGCCGATCATATGCCTGGAACATCCACTATCTACGTGCCAAGTGCTGTTGATAGCCCTTCTTGAATGTTCCTGGCAAATGAATTAGAGAAAATCATTTAGACACGGGGACCAAACCTTAACTTGGTTCTGGGAGAAGATGAATTTGTACAAAAGAAACTATCAACAAAATGTTTTTTTCTATTTCCTAAAGAATGATTATCTACATTTCTATTTACAACCTCTGGGCAATGCTTAACAATGTGATCATCTTTTCCATAGTTGAAACAACGAGATTTTAGGCCTTTTCTTTTATCTTTTGGAATAGGAATATTATCCATAATAATCTCTTCCTCACACTCAGACATAAGAGAATCACAATCACTGTAAACGACATGCACTTCCTGTGATTTGTTTTCTGAGTCAAATGATCTATCATGATTTGTGGATTCTCTTATCTCTGAAATTTTACAATCATGTGAGGAAGTTGCTTCACTTGGAGTAGTGATCCAAATGCGAGTGAAAGTCTGAATAGGAAGAGAAATGAATTTTTCAAAACAGTTTGATTTTAAAGAATGTTTATTGCCTTTACTGAGAACACCAACTTTTTCATTAACGCTTAAAACATCAACTTCATTTGATTCAAACATTGTGGAATGAGAACAACTGGAATGCAAACTACCTAAACTACAACCTATGCTACTAGAACTATTGTTTACAAAAGATTTTTTGGAATCTGAAGAACTAGAACTACTACTGCCAAGACTTCTATTTCCTCTATAATCATAATCTTCCCAAACCTCTTTATGATTCACCCCTTCTAACCTGCAAACAAACTGTTAGTATCCTTTTTAATTAGATCATTTGTTTGATGAGGTGTAGGCATTGGAGAATAGCAAAAGATGCTAGGCGGTGGGTAAACATGAGTGGTTTCACCACAACCCAACCCTGTCTTAATTCTAGCTCCCCTTTGTTTGCTATAGAGTTCCTCTAGCTTCACTCCAGAAATAGTCCATTCAAGTTTTGTTTTAAGTTTAGTGGTCTCGAACTCAGCTAAAGTTACCCTCTCTGTCAAAGCATTTACTTCCACGTTTCTTTTAAAAAGGGTTCTTTTTAAATGATCATTTTCTTTTAAAGCTTCATTTAATTTTACAAAAAAATTTGCTTCATTTTTTTTAAGTTCTCATTTACCCTTCTTAGTTCCCCTTCGTGTTCTTTTAATATATTGTTTATTTTATAAATCCGAAACAAATGAATTTTACATGCTGATGAACTCATGTCTTGAACTACCTCATATGGAAACTCCATCACCTTCTTCTCTGCAGCCAGGGCCTTCTCACAGTTGCAAACCCTTGATTTCACTTTCAACTCGTCTTCCCTTACAGCTTTTCCATCTTCACTCTTTTCTTTCTTTTCACAAGCATCCACCACACTGGTCATCACTACACTCTCCTTCTCCTCCTTTTCACAAGCATTCTTTAAACTGTCTTTCTCTTCACACCCCTTCCTTCTTCCGGCTTCATTCTTCACTACCTCTGCAATTTCAGCTACCAGGGCATGATTGATTTCTTCTTTAGTCTCGGCTAACTTAGCACTCCAGTCAAAGTTAGTTAGCAGAGTTGTTTCCTCCGTCTTCTTGTTCTCTTCCTTATCATCAATCAGAATGACCTGGTTAATTCCCGTTCCAGGTTCAGTGATGATGGGAGATGGACATTCTCTTTTAAAATGCCCGAGTTGTTTGCAGTTGAAGCACCTGAGCTTTGATTTTTCAAATCCAACCTTTGCATTTTGGTTTCCAAAATTCTTCCTTCCTGTTCTCTCCATTAATCTTCTCGCCCTTAAAGTGATCATAGCCATCTGCCACTGAAGATCGGCTTCCTCTAGATCATCAGGATCCACCTGATACATATCTCTCGCAGTCATTCCTCTTACCTTTAGTTCACCAGCCACCAATGCTTCATAACTACGCACTAAGAGACCAAATAGAGCCATACTCTCCGATGGAACCTGCGGAAGATTTGGCGATTTTGATGTAGATCCACTGCTTGTAATCTTGTCCGAAGTGCTAGTCATACCACCATAAGATGACACATGCTTTGATGAGTCTGAACTAGATGAAATAAGAGTAGCATTCTATAAATAAGCTTGACATGGAAGCACTGCTTGATTGTATTCTCTTCGTTTCAGGTCTAACTCGAAGGACTTCAACTTGTTGATTATGTCCATAAGTTTGTAATCCAGAAATCCCCTTTCTTGTCTTAACATCCTCACCAGTAAACTCCATTATGGTGGTAAAGAATCTAGCAGCTTTGTGACTTGTTCATTGTTTGACAGCTTCTCATGATACTTCTTCAGTGTGCTTGTAATAGACCAAAAATGATTGGTGAGATCAGTGAGATTCTCATTCTTGTGTCCAACAAAAGAGTTGAATTCCTTTTCAGCTTGAGCGCTTTATCCTTGACCAATTCCTCATTACCATCATAGAATTCACAAAACGCATCGTACAAATCCTTTGCACTTTTATATTCACCAAATCTATTGTAGATCTCTGCTGACAGGCACAAGGTTAGAGCACTGAATGCTTTTTGATCCCGATCAATCAACTTGATGTATCTCTCTGAGTATTTTGTCAGATCTGCAATTTGAATGGTCACATTGTCTTCTATTGAAACAGGCACATGAGGTCCTTTCATAATTGACTCCCATTGAGTGTGATCGGTGTACAGGAAGAAGGCTTTTAAACATCTTTTCCAATCATTAAAATTGTCACCATTGATTAGCTTAGGAGGTCTGTTTGGTGCCACACTCTCAAGATCAGCAAGAGTAAAACTTATCATTGAAATTTGAATAAGTCAAAAAACCAGTAGTTTGGCACAACAGAATGTTGTTTTGCATAAGAAACAGTAGTTTCGCATGCAGAACTTATTTTCACAGCTAGTTTTTGTAGTAGTTTTGGCAGAAACTATTGAACTTTCGTTCAAAGAAAATAGAAGATTGTTTCGCAATGAAGCTGACTAGAATGAAGAACTTTCATTCTAGATTCGCAAAGGAATCAAAACCACCAAAGATCAGTATTTTCGTACTATGGTTTCGCAAGAAGAACAACAGTTTCACACTTTGAATCTTAAAACCCCCTTTTTGTGAAAAAGACCAAAAAATCACCAAAACTCTCTCAAATCACAACCAATTTGACATCTGATGATTTCAGAGGTTTCCTAAGTCTACACCACACTCTCCTCAATCAATTTCCATGGATAACACACGTAAAACAGCTTCGAAATGATTGAAAAGATGAATATGTCAAAACTACCCAAAAAAACACAAACAATTAAGAGCACAAAGGCTCTGATACTATATTGTTGCTCCAACTGATTGTCTAAACGTGCTTTTGATGAAGATTTAACACTGAAATCCACAAGATATCACTAAGTCTAATAGCTTGTGGACCAAGTAATGATGAAATATGAAAACAAATCAAACATAAAACCCATTTGTAAGAGAATTTGTGAAGAATAAGAAGAAAATGCTCAAATATGTGAAATGTAAGCTCCTAGCAATGCACAAACAAAGGATGAACTCAAATCTCTAATAATAAATAAAGTTCCAAGAGTTACATAATGAAAAACAAAGAAACATATATATACAGGACCTAGTTTCGCATACAGTTTCGCATATGCACCATGGCATGCGAAACTACCGGGCGGAACTGCAGTATCGCATGCAGTTTCGCATGCCACAGAATGCGAAATAAGACAAAATTAAACTAGATCCTATTATATTAATATCTAAGCTGTAATAAACTATAACTAAACAAAAACAAACGGCAAGGTGAATACCACCCTATTCTTGATCATCATTAAGTTTTAATGTTTTTATTTGACTATTTAAGCGTGAACTTTTTGGACCTTTTCCCGTTTTCTGTTGCTATTATGGTTATTTGAACTTTGAAGTTAGTTGGTAACTATTTTGGACATTTTAGCTATGTATTATTTGAATTTCAGACTGGACAGGGTAGAAGTTCTTTTATGACTATTATCTATTATTTTTTAAAAAACTGTCTGAATCCGTATCCGAATTTTCAGATATCTGAAATTTCGGATACGGATACGAATTCGGATAGTAAAATCCACTATCCGAAAATTTTGGATATCTGAAATTTGGATATTAGAAATTCGGATATCTGAAAAAAAAACACCCCTAATTGGATTGGATTGATTGAATTTGTTGTTATTTTGAGGTTTTTGAGATCAAAGACCAATTGAACAAGCTTATTTGTAGGTTTTAAGATATTTGAACGGTTAAATGGTTTTAAATGAATCAATTAGTGGTAATTTGTATTAAACATGAACATATCACTAAATTGAAGCTCAATTATTAATTTTTAATGAATTGGTAAGTGGATTCAAGCTGAAAAAGATTGATTTCGCTAGAAAAGAACTTGCGAAAAGTTCTTGTTCACATGCGAAAAGTCGAGTAATCATGCGAGAAGATCAACTAGTAGCAAGTGACGGTTACTAAAATATTCCATTCGCGTGAGAAGTTGAACTAATCGCAAAATTTTATTACAAAGTCTATTGCGCGAAAAGTTCCTGTTGTCGCGCGAAAAGTTCCTGTTGTCGCGCGAAAAGTTCCTGTTGTCACGTGAGAAGTTGCTATTTGCAAAACAATTTGTGCAGTTTGAAGTTTGATTTTCACTATGGCTATCAACCCTAGTTTTAAGAATCTTACTGCTACACTTAGTTTGGATACTGAGATTGGTACTACTACTAAAACACCAAGACTTTTAAATGTGGATGATTATGCTGATTGGGTTTATCGGTTTGAGAACCATGTCATTTACACTTAACCAAGGATGTTACTGTCTATCAAATACGGACCTTATATTCCTCTATATAAAAATGAAAAGAGAAATGGTTAAAAAACCGAAACATCTTTGGGATGAGGAAGACATGAAGAAGCCGGAACTTGATGATAAAGCCTATGCAGCCATAACCATGGCTTTGACTACTGAGATCGCATAGAAATTCAAAAAATTCAGAGGGGCCAAAGTTTTGTGGGATGCAATGGAAAACCAGATCATGGGTAACAAAGACATGAGAGAAAGTAAGAAGGACATGCTCAACCAAGAATTCAACATGTTTAATCATGTTCTTGGTGAGACTCTTGAAACTCAAATTTCAAGGTTTGTTAAATTGGTAACAAAGATGAAGAGTGTTGGCATTGTCTTGGAAAATATTGCAGTGAACAATAAGCTTTTAAACTCGTTGCCTTATAGTTGGAACAATAATTTCACAACAATCAAAAGGACAAAGGATCAGTTTACTTTAGCTCTCAGTGATTTGATATCTTCCATCTAGTCATATGAAATGGATGATAAACAAAGAGCTTCAAACCATTTGAACTGAATGGGTGCTCAAGCTACTGCATTGCATGCTAAGATGGCTAGTAATCCAAACAATTATATCAACTACTCACAGATGTGTCAACAACAACAAATAGGAAGTCCTCTGGTTCCAACAATTCAAGAAACACTAGTATCACATGTTCAAGTTTCATATCCCAACCACCATTCAACCATGCAATCACCCATGCAATCCTAATATTCATCAATACTACCTCAATCCCACACGTCACTCAATAAAGCCTCAACCCCAACTTCAACAAGCATTTGTTGCAAATTCTAGCCCATCCAAACAAACTATTCTGATTATAAAAGAACATCTTGCCTTGTTTACTACATTCATGTCCAGTTATAAAGCATTCATTGTAGGAAGATTATGTGCTCCAAACATTCTTGTTGATGATCCATAACAAGTCAACCCTGATGATGTAGAAGAGAATCATATAAAATATAAGATGGGTATGGTTGTTTATCGTGCAAAGAATTATGCTAGAAGAATGGGAAGGAAAATGTTTGGTGTTAAAAATGCAGCAAAATTGGATTTGATAACATGAGTCTAAGATGTTACAGCTGTGATAACCTTGACATTTTGCTAGGGAATGTACATAAGCAAAAAATCAATTCTAATGGAGGTGGAAAAAGGATGGTGATAGTTAAACTTTAAACAAATAATGATAAGGCTGGAACATCTGTAAACAAAGCACTTGTATCACAAACAAATGGTGAATATGATTGGTCTGATCAAATGGAAATTCTAGATCTAACTTTTCAAAACATATATGGTTCTAACTTGTAAATGTATAGTAGAGTACTTTGTTAGAATATATTGAGTTTACAAAAAGTTCATAAAAATTGAATTGCATATTCACAAAAAGTGTTTTATATGAACTTTCAATGCAACAACGCTTATGAGTCTGTTCTAAAGTTGAAACAATTGCACTAGATGTAATAGAATAAGTGTAAGATCAAGAGTTTATCCTAGAGGCTGATGCTAACTAAAGATCTCTTAGCATGCACTGAAGTACAAGGAAGTAGTTTAGAAGATTTGACAATGAACAAAGAAAATAACTAAGTGTCAAATCTTCCAGAGCCTAAGACAGAAATCTTCCGAAGCCAAAAGTGAAATCTTTTAAAACTCAAAAACAAAGTCATCCAAAGCTTAAAGACTGAACTCTTCCAAAAACTAAGAAGACATATGTCTACTGATACACTTTTGACAAAAGGAGAAGACCTTTTCGCTGCCAGTTCTGAAGACTCACCAACTTATATAAGTTGGTAATTACCTTTTTACTTTTATCAACTGTACATCATGGTCTTTTATCTATAACTTCCTACTTTAGTACTTTTATCTTTATTTTAATACAATAGGATGTGACCTATGGCATGTCATAGTCATATGTCAAAAGGTAATTTGCTTTTTGACTTTACATTGATCTTGCTATCTAGATTAGTGTCCAGCAAGCCTTCAAAGTATGAACGGCTGTAGGATTTAGTATAAAGTATCTCATGTAATTAGTCTTTGAACTAAGCTTTATAACACTTGTAAAATACTTGAGAGCAATATACATCATCCTTGAAAACCAATCTTTGTGTTCTTGAGTGTTCCTTACTTGTTTGTTCATTGTTTCCTTGTCGGTTCCCTATTTGATCTAGTAAGTGTGTTACCTCCAACTATGAAACTATTGTTGAACCACTAAACCCAGTCCTATAATTAGTATCAGAACATTTTAGGCTCTTGATTTTAAGATCTCACTATCTTGTATCACTCTTCAGTTTCACACTCACTTAGTTGCTCAAGTGGTAGCTCTTTCTTGAGCTGATATGGAAACCGACACAATGACTAAGTCACCACTGATCATTCTTGATAACTTTGACACTTGGTACATGAGAATGGAAGGCCTCATTAAGTCTCAAGACAATAGGATGTAGAGATCTGTAGTCTCTAGACCTCACATCCCAAATACTACTTCAGCAACTATCGGAGGTGGGATGATACCCAAGGAAATGGCTGATTATTCTGAAGAAGACTGGAAGAAAATAGATATTGATTAGAAATCCATGACCGCTCTTCAAAATGCTCTTCCTAACTCCATCTACATAGGCTTTAAGAAGTGCAAGACTACAAAGAACTCTAGAATGCACTAAAGCTTATGTATGAAGGATTTGTGGAAGCTAAGGAGAACAAGAAAGACATAATGAAGCAGCAGTTTGAAAACTTCACCTTTGTTGGTCTAAATAATCATATAAACATGCTTTTAATGAAGTTTTAACACTAGAATCATCAAGTTATCACTATTCAAATATGAGATTCCCCCTCTACGCCTCTTTATCATAAACATCTTCAGACCAGGATTGTACTTCCAACTCACGAATCTTCTTATCAGATTCTTTCCGGTCTGGTTCTCTGATGTTTTGAAAGAGTGGGGTTAGCTTTTATGGATCTTCCACCTTTGTGAACCAATCCTCTTTATCCATCTCAATTATGTCTCTTTTAGCTAATCTCCTCTGAGCCACGTATGTCATTGGTCTCTCTTCCACTTCATAGAATTCTAGCTCAAAATCATAGTCCATAAGTAGTTCTTCAAGCTCTTCCTCTTTATCTATTAAATTGAGCTCTATATTTCTCTTTTCACCTACTGCTCTCTCCTTCATGAAAACTTTGTTTCCAGTAAGATCAGTATCAATATCCAGCCCTAAATCTATAAATCCAGCCTCAATCACCTCATCAACATTTCCTCCAACGTCTCCTTCACCACTTCTTCCAACGTCTTCTTCACCACTTCCTCCCACAGCACCATCTCCATTATTTCTCTTTGCTTGAACAGTTTCTACGCCTACATCACCTCCACCAGCTCTAGATCCACCAGCACCACTACCACCAGCTTTAGATGACTTGTGTATGAATTTATACTGAGATGTGTCAGTCATATCCCGAATTTCCTCATCAGTTGGTACATTAGCAACACCAGCTCTTCTTCTTAATTTGCTTACTTCTTCTAGCAATCTTCTGATAAAATGTTGTTGACTTGGCATTATCTTCTTCATTTGATCCATGTCCCTTTCCCTCTGCCTCTCTCTCTCTCTCTCTTCAGAGTTTATCAGTTTAGTCTTGATCATGCTTATTTTGTTTGATAAGGATGTGTTTAGACCTGAAGTCCCTTCTTTGTCTCTCAAAATACAGGCCTAGTCTCTGGAACTACTGGTTGTTTTCCTTTACTTCTCCTTTCCCGTGTAGGAGAATCAGCTCTGACTTGTGAAGATGATTTCTCTCTTCCCTTTTTCTTCCTTTACTTCCTCAACTCTTCCTCTATTTTATCTAGTTGCTCCTCAAACATCATCTTAGACTCTTTTGTATATTTCTTCCTTTTCTTCCTTTCTTCTTCCATTCCTCCACTTGCAGCTACTCTTTGTTCCTCCAAAAGGATCAGGGTCTTAATGCAGGACTGTTAAAAAGGGACTTTGCACTTAGTTAACACACTTAGGAGGATCTTTAGGATCATTTAACAATTCAAATGGGGAACTTATAACTTTAAACAGATGATACAATGCACAACACAAGTAAAGTAAGAGCAAGAACATAAGAAATAAATTTCAAGGAAGTAGTATATTGCTTCTTAGGTTCTATTACAGGTGTTTGCACTGATATTTGAAATACAAGAACCTTTGAGCCTTCATACTAAACCTACAACCGACAATATGAAAAAAGACAGTTGGATGTGACTAATCTAGACAACAAGATCAACCTAAAGTCAAAAGGTAGATTGCCTTTTGACTAGTGACTATGACAGGCCATAGCTCACTGACTTTCCTATTACAAAAAGCCAAAAAAAGAAACAAATACAGAAACTTGCAGACAAAGACCTTATCTACTTTATCATAAAGCATGGAAGTTTCACCAACTTATGATAGTTGGTGAACCACCAGAGCATGCAGCGGACAGGAGGTTGCTTTATGATAAAGTTGATAGAAAAAGTGTATTTTCTCTCTCTTCTAAAGTAATCAGTCTTATCTTTATTCAGCTTCGGAAGACTTTATCTTGAGAGCTTCGGAAGACTTCATCTTTAACCTTTGGAAGAGTTGAGTCTTTGGCTTCGGAAGACTTGACACTTAGTGTAAAGTTTCCTGAGTAGTTTCTTCTGAACATTGGCTTCTGAAGATTTTACACTTAGCATTTTACTTGACTGTGTAAAACTTCCGAAGCTAGTTCTTCTTTGTTCCTTAGTGCATGTTGGAAGACTTGGTTGTTTTGGTATTCTTTGGTAGCATCAGCCTCATGACCTCAGAGGTTCCTACACTTAATATAGTTTCATTTATCCTTAGTATACATAATCTCCAGCAAGTATGTAAGTTTTCCAGAAAAATCATGCCTGGAGGCAGCACAGTCAACAAATATTCTCAGGTTCATAGGGGTCAACTTTAGCTCATCTCCAAGTTTTGGTATGTTTGGCTTTAAATAATCGAGAATGATCTAGATGAATCTTGGGTATAAAAGCCACTTATCCTTCTTTAAAGCCATTATGTTCTCCAGCAGATAATCATGAATAGACTGGGCAATGTTGGCCTTTTATCCTTTACAGAACATGATCATGGCAGTGGACCACTTCAGATTTAGCCCATCAGATCCACCCTTTCTATGATCCATGTAACTGATGAAAACGTGCGCAATGAACCTCCATTCCTTTGATAGATACGTCTTCTTGATCTCCTTTCTTTTCTCGAAATTGGTTCCCTCGTATACAATTTCTCTAAATGCTGCAATAACTTCAGTGTCAGACATCTCTACATCTTCACCCATATCACCTTCCAGCCTCAATGCCTTAGCCACCATCTCAACTGAGATCTCAATCAGCTCCCCAAGAACAGACGCTTTGATGATCTTTGCCTTTGAATCATAACCAGCTGTTCTCCAAAAGTCTCTAATCTGTCTTTCATCTATTACTAAAGAATGAGAGATCGCGTAGTGAATGTGAGAACATTTTATCCGGGAGATAGCTTCTCGAAAACCAATGCTCTTTGGTCTCTGTCATTCAGATATGCTACCACGTTTGATCTCGGATCAAATTTTAAGCTTCCCATAGGATCTGTAGGTGAAAACAAAAGTTTATTAGTTTAACCGAAATAATTAAACACTTAATAATAAATAAAAAAATATAAAAAAATAATAATTAAAAAAATCGATTAGTTTCGGAAAGAGTTTTGCATAGAGAAACTATAGTTTCGCAGAAGGTACGAAATTATAGTTTCGCACAAGCCGGGCGAAACTGTTCAAAACAAAAAATCCGAATCGCAGGTACTTTTGCACAGGCGAAAGTATAGTTTCGCAAGGGCTATGAAACTATAGAGTCACGTGATCCGGCCAAAACTATTCAGTGCACGCGGGCAGCATGACTAGACAGTTTTGCTCGGATCAGTGAACTTTCGTTCAATTTCGCACGAAGACATCTTAGTTTCGCACATTGACTGTGTGAAACCCAAAAGTCACAGATCGATTTGTGTCCCAAAAAACCATTCAAAACACATTACCACGGTTCGAAAAAAGTTAAAGGTTGATTTTTTACCGGATGAAACTATGAAACAACACTACAAATGTTGATTTTGATTCCACAAGATAATATGATGTCGGTGAATACAAAAACTTGGGTATTTTCGCATAATGCAAAATGATGGTCGAAACAGATATTTATACCACACAGTTTCGCATATGTTGAAACTATAGTTTCACTAGTACATGGTCAAAACTTGTGTCTAGCGACACTCCCAAAGAAGCTATAGTTTCACACGCTGTGCAAGCGATACAATAGTTTCGCATGTCGGAACAATAGTTTCGCATAGCGAAATAATAATTTCGGAAGGATATAAACTTTAATGTAAAATAGTGACTTCTCCACCCACGAGACAAACTTAAAAATAAAAACACATAGCAAAAAGAAAATTGAAAATTAAGAAATAAAAACAACGAAAAGGATCAGACACGCTTTTCAGGAAATCATCTAGAGAATCAAGGATTGGTGGGATTGCCAAAATACTTGTCCATTTAAACCCAGGCCATATTCTTTTCGACAGGTGACCTGTAACTGATTTTAGCATGTTTTGGGTTCGTTTAAGAACGCTCAAGTAACTTGGTTCCCACAGTCATTCAGCAAAGAACTCATCTCATCATCATGGTTTATTGAGTGTAATAATTGATTCTACTTGAATTTTTTTGAGATGGAATAAGATACGGAACCTTTGACATCCATTGAGATATATATTATAACATGATCAATGGAAGGATGATGAGAGCTCCAGGTCTATACTCACTTATAACAGAGGAGATGATCATTTGAGCATGTTGATAAGAGCTTCAAGTCTATACTCACGTATAACAGAGAAGATCATCACTCCAGGTCAAAGCTTACGCATAGCAGAGGAGATGGGCACACAATTTATTCATGGATTAAGGATGAAGGAAATTTGGTAATACAGGATCAAAATAGATATCAGCCACTCTTAACCTAATTTTTTACTAGACTAGTAACTTTGTGCAAACCAAGATGACATGGGAATGATTCTTATCACAGAGTGTTGAGTCTTAGTTAAGTCACACAATCCTCGTTTACTACGTTTTAGGCCATCAGGCCTACCGACATATCCCAACGCAACGTCTCTGAACTCTTTCAGACACTATCCAAGCTTCCTGAATCCTACATGATACAAAGATGAGATTTTATATACAAGAAATCATTAAAAAAAATTTAAAGCCTATACAGTCTATTCTCCCGTAAAATTTCTATGTAAGTGCAAGTAAAGAATTTTTAGTTTTGAACTGGAAGACACTTTGGGGAAGTGTGGGTCTCGAAGCTCCTTAGCACATTAATTTTTTTAATGTTTTTTTTGTTTTGTTTTTTTATGTTTTAACTCAAAAGATATTAAATATTTACAGACACACGCCAGAATATGCTTTAAAAAGATATTAGACCCAACATGTTGATCAATTCATAAAACTGTGATTTATCAAAAGTTTTTGTGAAAAGATCGGCCTTTTGACTTTTGGTTTCTATGGGTATAATATCTATAAAGCCCTTCTCCTGTGTATTTCGGATTGCATGGATTCTTGTTTCAATGTGCTTTGTGCTGGTATGATGAATGGGATTTTTGGCGATTCCGACAGCCGCTTCATTATAGTAGAATAGCGATGTGTGATGAAAGTTAATCCCGTAATCCATCATTTGATGTTGAATCCATAGCACTTGCCAACAAAAACTTGAAGCAGCAATATACTCAGCCTCTCCTGTGGACAGCGAAACTGTGGTATGCTTTTTGCTTTGCCATGAAACAAGGCAATCCCCAAGATATTGACATCCACCCGTAACTGACTTTCTATCAAGCTTACAACCTCAATGATCGCTATTAGAGTATGAATGAAGATCAAAATTTCCTCCCTTTGGGTACCAAAGACCCAATCGGGGAGAACCCTTCAAGTAGCAGAAAATTCTTTTAACAGATTTCTTATGAGATTCCTTTGGATTAGCTTGATATCGAGCGCAGTAACACACAGTGAATGTAATATCAGGATGACTCGTGATGAGATACATCAATGATCCGATCATTGAGCAATAATGTTGAGCATCAACTGGCTTTCCATTGTCATCAGGAGTTAAGCAGGTTTGTGTAGAAAACGGAGTAAGTTTCGGAGAAGCATCATCCATGTTGTACTTCGATAGGATTTCCTGAATGTATTTCTCTTGATGGATAAAAATTCCATCGGAATTTTGTTTGACTTGTAATCCTAAGAATAAGCACATCTCCCCCATCATGCTCATTTCAAAGCGTTCTTTTATCACTTCTTCAAAATCTCTGCACAACTTCTCATTTGTTGATCCGAAGATGATGTCGTCAACATACACTTGCACAATGAGCACATCTCCGTTAACCACCTTCATAAACAAAGTCATGTCTATAATTCCTCATGTGAAACCTTTTCCGAGAAGATACTATGTTAGGGTTTCGTACGAGATTCTAAGACCTTGATGTAATCAATACAAAGATTTATCCAATTTGTAGACTTTCTCAGGAAAATCTGGATCTTCAAAACCTGGTGGTTGACAAGCATAGATCTCTTCATCAATGTCTCCATACAGGAATGCACACTTTACGTCCATCTGGAAGACTTTGGAGTTTTTGTGAGCTGCATGATCTAGAAAGATACGAATGGCTTCAATCCGAGCCATAGGGGCAAACACCTTAGTGTAGTCAATCCCCTCCTCTTGAGCAAATCCTTGAACAACCAGCCTTGATTTGTTTCTTATCACTACCCCCCGATCATCTGGTTTGTTCTTGAATACCCATTTTGTACCAACTGGATACTTATTTGGAGGAAGATCAACTAATTGCCACACCTTTAATTTTCTAAACTGTTGGAGCTCTAATTGCATTGACTCCACCCAGCTTGGGTCTTGAAGTGCCATGGCAACATTTTTAGGAATAATTTTGGATAGAAAACAAGCAAAGAGACATTCATTGATTAGCCCAGATTGGCTTCGGGTCCTTGCACCGTTAGATATTGATCCAATGACATAATCATGTGGGTGGTCTTTTAGGGTTTTGAAGTTAGTGTTTAGGGTTGAGGAATTGGATGAAACGGGTTGTGGTGATGATGGTTGTGAGGTGGATGATGGTAAGGTGGATGGTTGGTTAGAAAAGGATTTTGTGACTGTTGTGATGGTGTTGAAGGGATTTGATGTTCAGGTTCTGGTTGAGGTTGAAGATCTGGTTGAGGTTGTGGTTCTGGTTGTGGTTGAGGTTGTGGCTCTGGTTGAGGTTGAAGATCTGGTTGAGGTTTATGTTGAACAGGAATAAAGGATTGACCACTTGATGAAGGAATGTCATTATCAGGAAAGGATGGTAGATTGAATGATTTGAAAATGGTGTTTGAATTGTAGAACCATTCAGGATTAGAACCAACATTGGAAACATTTGACTCTTGCCAATCAACATAGAAATATTCTTTCACAATTCTTGTTTGTTTGTTGTATACTCTATAAGCCTCTTAAGTTGAAGAATATCCGACAAAGTAACATTCATTAGACACTGCTCCAAACTTTGAATTTTGAGCTTGAGTATTCAATAATGTGCACGAGCAGCCAAAAGGACGAAAGAAGTCAATTAACAGTTTTTGCTTATGAAACAGTTCATAGGGAGTCTTCATCTTGTCTTTCACAACTAGGACTTTGTTTAGAACATAGGTGGCACAAGTGACTGCTTCTGCCCAAAAAATAATAGCAAGTTTAGATTCTATGAGCATAGTTCTTGCTGCTTCAATGAGAGTCCGATTCTTTCTTTCAGCAACACCGTTCTGCTGAGGTGTTCTTGCAGCGCTGAATTGTCCGAGAATGCATTTGCTTGCACATAATGAATCAAAGATCTGGTTTCTAAACTCTATTATATTATCACTTTTGATCACCATAACCTTCTTGTTGATGATGTTTTCTATGGTTAGAATCATTTCTGCAAAACCTCTGCTATCTCCCATTTTTGTGACAGAAACCTGACCCAAGAGTATCTTGAAAAATCATCTGTTACAACAAGACAGTAATATTTCTTTCCGATACTTTTCACACTTATTGGACTGAATAAATCAGAATGTAATAACTTAAGAGAATTAGAAATGGATTTTTCTAGTTTAAGCTTATGTGATTTCTTGTGCTCCTTACCTTTAGCACAAGACATGCATTTTTCAATTACAGAAAAATCATTTTGTGGTAATCCTCTGATAAGATTATTTTTAATCAATTTGTTAATATTTTTAAAATTCACATGCCCTAAACATCTATGTCACGGAAAGGACTCAGAAATGTAAGCTTTGGTCAGGAGACAAGTCATGGGGGAGGTTGATTCTTTGGAGTTCATATCGAGTAGATATGTGTCATTTTTCCTCGGAGCTCGCATAATCACCAAATCATCTGGAACTAAACATTTAGGCTTTAGAAATATACATTCATTAGATTTAAAAAGCACATGAATATTGTTATCACAAATTTTTGATATGCTTAGGAGATTGAAGGCCAATTTAGGCAGAAAATTTACCTTCTCCAAGGTTAAAGAACTGTTTGATACCTCACCTTGACCTATCATTTTTCCTCATTTCTTATCACCTGCAAAAGCAATATATCCTTCGTTTATTATCTAATAGTTGGTAAGAAGGTCCTTCAATCCAGTCATATGCCTGGAGCATCCACTATCAATGTGCCAAAAGCTGTTGATAGTCCTTCTCTAATGATCTTGGCACATTGATTAGAGAATCATTTAGACACTGGGACGCAAATCTTAACTGGCTTGGTTCTTTGAGGAGATGAATTTTTACAAAAGAAACTATCAACAAAATGTTTTATTTTGTTTCCTAAAGATTTGTTATCAACATTCCTATTTACAACCTCCAGGAAGAGCTTAACGACATGATCATCCTTACCACATTTGAAAAAACGAGATTTAAAAAAAATTCTTTTATCCTTTTGGATAGGAACATGATCCATAATAATCTCTTCATCACATTCAGACATAAGAGAATCACAATCGCTGTAAGTGATGTGCACTTCTTGTGATTTGTTTTCTAAGTCCATTGGTTTGTCAGGATTTTTTGATTCTCTTATCTCTTGAATTTTACAATCATGTGAGGATGTTGTTTCATTTGGATTAGAAACACGAATTGGAGTGAAAGTGGGGATGGGATGAGAGATGAAATTTTCAAAACAATTTTATTTTGAAAAAGTTTCATGGCCTTTACTGATAATACAAACTTGTTCATTCACATTTGAAACATCAACTTCATTTTATTTTGACATTCTGGAATAAGAACAACCTGAATTTAAACTACTCAAGCTACAACCTATACTACTTGAACTACTATCTACAAAAGACTTTTTGAAATCAGAAGAACTAGAACTATAACTTTCAAGACCTCTACTTCCTCCATAATCATAATCTTCCCGAACCTTTTTAAGATTCACCCCTTCTAAACCTGCAAACGAACTATTAGTATCCTTTTCAATTAAATCATTTATAGGATGAGGTGTAGGCATTGGAGAATAATAAAAGCTACTAGGAGGTGGATAAACATAGGTGGTTTCACCACAACCCAACCCTGTTTTAATTCTAGCTCCCCTTTGTTTGCTATAGAGTTCCTCTTGCTTCATTCCAGAAATCATCCATTTATCAAGTTTTGTTTTAAATTTAACAGTCTCAAATTCAACCAAGGTTACTCTTTCAGTTAAAGTATTAACTTCCATATCTCTCTCAAAAGGGTTCTTTTTAAGTGGTCATTTTCTTTTAAAGCATCATTTAATTTAACAAAATATTTTGCTTCATTCTTTTTGAGTTCCTCGTTTATTCTTTTTAGTTCACCTTCATTTTCCATTAATAAGTTTTTCACCTTAAAAATACCTAATAAGCAAATTTTGCAAGTAGATAAACACATATCTTGAATTACCTCATATGGAATATCCATGACCTTCTTCTCAGCGGCTAGGACCTTTTCATAGTTGCGGACCCTTGTGTTATCTTTCACCTCCTCTTTCTTCATTGTATTTGTGGCTTCATCCTTCTCCTCTCTCTTACGATCATTCTTCATGTTGTCTTTTACCTCACTTTCTTTCTTCTTGTCAGCTTCACCATTCACCACTTCTGCAATTTCAGCTACCAGGGCATGATTGATTTCTTCTGCAGTCTCGGCTAACTCTACACTCTAGTCAAAGTTGGTTAGAAGAGTTGTTTCTTTCTTCTACTTGTTCTCTTCTTTATCACTAATTGGAATGACCTTGGTAACCCCTGTTCTTGGTTCGGTGATGATGGGAGATGGACATTCTCTTTTGAAGTGCCCAAGCTATTTGTAATTGAAACATCTAAGCTTTGATTTGTCAAATCCGACTTTTGCGTTTTGGTTTACAAAGTTCTTTCTTCCTGTTCTCTACATGAATCTTCTTGCTCGAAGAGTGATGATAGCCATTTGCCATTAAAGGTTAGCTTCTTTCAAATCATCAGGATCTACCTGATACATGTCTTCGGCAGTTATTCCTCTACCCTTCAACTCACCAGCTACCTAAGCCTCATAACTGTGCACAAAAAGACCAAATAAAGCCATACTCTCTGATGGAACCTGTGGGAGATTTGACGTTTTTGATGTAGATCCATTTCTGGTGTACTTGACAGAAGTACCGGTCATCCCACTATGAGCTGACAGGTGCATTGGTGAATCTGAACTGGATGAAATAAGAGAAGCATTCTGTGAGTAGGCTTGAGATGGGAGCATTGCTTGGTTGTACTCTCTACGTTTCAGATCTAACTCAAAAGACTTCAACTTGTTGATTATATCCATCAGCTTGTAATCCAAAAATCCCCTTTCTTGCTTCAATATTTTCACTTGCAAGCTCCAATGAGGTTGTAAAGAGTCCAAAAGCTTTGTCACTTGTTCATTGTTTGACAACTTCTCGTCATACTTCTTCAATGTTCTTATGGCAGACAGAAAACGGTTGGTGAGATCAGTGAGACTCTCATTCTTGTGTCTAACAAAATAATTGAATTCTTTTTCATCTTGAGCAGCTTTATCTTTGACCAATTCTTCATTACCATCATAAAATTCACATAGAGCATCATACAAGGCCTTTGCACTTTCGTATTCACCAAATCTGTTGTAAATTTTTGCTGACAGACATAAAGTCAAAGCACCAAATGCCTTTTGTCGGAGTTGCAATTTGAATTTTCACATTATCTTCTATGGAAACAGGAACATGTGGTCCTTTCACAATTGATTCCTATTGGGTGTGATCAGTGTACAAGAAGAAAACTTTCAAACATCTTTTCCAGTCGTCAAAATTATCACCATTGATTAACTTAGGGGGTCTATTTGGTGCCACACTCTCAAGATCAGCAAGGGTAAGAGCTGTCATCATTGAAATTTGAGAAAATAAAAAACAAACAGTTTCACAGGAATATGTAGTTTTGCAGGTAGTTTCGGCACTAGTTTCGCTGTAGTTTCAGCACTAGTGTCGACCACAGTTTCACCCGAACTATTGAACTTTCATTCAGAGACAAATAGACAACAATTTCGCTAGAGAAACTAATCAAACTGATTAACTATTGTTCTAGATTCGCAGAGAAATTACAAGCACCAAAAATCTTCAGATTGGGATAGTTTCGCACAGCAGTTTCGCAAGATGAACAGTAGTTTTGCATGATGAATCTGTAAACCCTTATTTTGCAAAAAAATGTCCCAAAACTCACTCAGAACACCACCAATTTAGGATCTAATGACTTCCTAAGTTTCCCAAACACACACCACACCTTTTTCAATTAGTTTCCATAGATAACGAACGTGAAACAAATCCGAAAAGATTGGAAAAGTGAATATGTCAAAAGATTAACCAAAAACACAAACAATCAAGAGCACAAAGGTTATGATACCATATTATTGGTCCAAATGATCATATAAACGTGCTTTTAAAGAAGTTTTAACACCAGACTCCTCAAGTTATCACTATTCAAATAACCTGGGGACCAAGTAATGGCACATGAAAATAATAATCAAGCAAAACCCATTTCAATTATGTTTTGATAAGATGATAAAGAAGAATGCTGAAAGATAACAAGAATAAGCTCCTAGCAATATACAATCAACTCAAATCAATAGTATTTCATTAAAGTTCCAAGAGTTCCAAAATGATCAACAATCAAACATATTTATACAGGACCTAGTTTCGCATACAGTTTCGCATGGTGCGAAACTGTCATGCTTTGTGATCATGTGAAGCTACAGAGCGAAACTACAGTTTCGCATGTAGTTTTGCATGCTACAGAATACAAAACAAATAATACGAAACTAGATCCTGTTATAATAAGAACTAAGCTATAACAAATGGAAAGGTGAATACCACCCTATACTTGATCATCAACCTTTAAGATAGGTGAAACTATGACTCAACAATACTTCAAGTATGTTTAGATGGTAGATACTCTGATGGATGTTGGAGTCAAACTTGAGAATAGGGACATAATATGGAAGTTCATGTTCTCTCTTCCTAAACAATGGACACACTACTGTGTGGCAATCAAGAGAATTAAGAAACTCTCTACCCTCACTCTTACTGAGCTGTATGGTAACCTGAGTGGTTACAAGATGGAGATGAACATGCAAGATCATTCTACCAGCTCATCCAACAATCAAAAGAGTTTAGCCCTTCATGTGGTTGAAAAGGATAGGAGAGAACCACGACATCATCACATCTACTACCCTGACAATTCACCAAAGGGTTCTTTCATCACCTTCCTGGAGATACCAAGAGAGAGCTACACTCAAAGAAGTCCATTCCAAGAGCTGAGCAATTCTTAGGCCTTTGTGTCTTCAGATGAAAGTTTTGGCAACTTTCTCTTAACCCATGAAGACCTGGACTATATCCATTCAGATGATCTGGAATACATGAAGATAGTCCAATAGATGGCTCTTCTCACTCATAGAGCCAAGAAGTTCTACAAGGGGATGGGGAGGAAGTTTTCAAGCAATGTGACCAGTGGAATGTTTGGGGTGGACAAAAGAAAAGTAAAGTGCTACAATTGTAACCAAATGGGCCACTTTTCTATGGAGTTTAAAGAACCAAGAACAAATGGTGGCCAAACACAGTCCAGGCCAAACTACACTGATGTAGCTCCAATAACTGAGAAGCCCAACAAACCAAAGTAGCAAGCTACAGTTGCTATTGAAGAAGGAGGCTTTGACTAGAGCTTTCAGGTAGATGATTTCTCCCCAACCCAAGCCTTGATGGCAGACCATGATGAATCAGTGGTATTGAAATAAATTTGCTCTCCTGAATGCATTGCTAAAGTTAACATGTATAGAACTTGGAAGTAAGATCTAGTCTTGAGTCCTTGAACATTTTAAAAGCTGATTTAAAAGTGTAGAAAATGATTATAAGCTTAAAATAGAAGACTTATAGAAAACCATTTCTACTCTAAAACATGAGCATACAAACTACAAGACTCTGATTAAAGATCTTGTTACCAAGTTAACTGAATGCCAAGCTGAGCTTGTGATCAACAGAGCCAAGGGAGAAAACTGTGTTTTTAAAGAAAAAACCTTCAAGAACATTATATCTTCATCCTTGCATGCAAAAGTTTGTTATCAGAATAGACAGAGACTTGGATCAAATAAAATAGCTCCTCCATATACATAACTATCAGTCAGAAAACCAAGGTGTGGAACTTATGAAGATGACCTACCTCCTATTGATCCTATCTAAGAGGAAGATGAAGATGAAGAGGATATAATGAAGTATGAACTAGAAATAAGTGAAGATGTTCTTTTTAAGAAGGGTCACTATATCGGTGGAGAGAAGAAGAAACCAGGGATGGCCAGGTCTACAAGAAAGAACTTGATCAGGGGTGCAAAAAGAAGATCCAAGAAAGTACAGGAGATCAAGCCCACCTTCAACCCAAGGCAAAAACAAGTTTTCATCTCTGATGGGTTTAGGGTGAGGAAGACTAAAGACTTAACCAAGGACTCTAGTACCAGGAGTCCTAGTTCAAGTCCAAGCCATCCTGGTGAGGAGAAGAAGGTTGAACCATTATGCACCACTGCTGCATAGGTTGGACCATTCAACTCTAAAGGCAAGATTCACCCTTAGAAGCATGCTGCATCATCTAATAAGATGAATAAGAAGAACAAAAGAGCTAGAAGATGATAAAAAATAACCTTCTACTAAGGACAAGACTCTCAGAAGGAAGCCTATGGAATGCATCATGGGTGGTGGTACAACTCGTTATGCTAAGGATTGCATCAACAATCCTAAAAGTACCATCCATAGTTAACAAGAAGAAGACATCTAAGAAGAAGAACAAAATAGCTTTGGAAGGATAATCATTTTTCTTTGGAAGCATCAAGGTGAACCAAAAGAAGATAGGTGGAAAACAATCTTCGAAAGCAAGTTTGGTCTCGAAAGCAAGGAATGCTTCCGAAGCACTGAAGTCTGCTGTAGTGGATGCAAAAGCTTCCAAAGTTTCAGTCTCCAAAACTTCTGAAGTCATACAAACTTTTGAAGTTTTGAAAGCCAAGTATAGTCTCCCAAAGATGGTGTGAAAGATGAAGGAAGGCCACATGACTAAAGTTTCTTCATCAACAACAACCAAGGATCCTCAAAGCTTTCATATAGGTTCAATAACTATTGAACTATGTTCAGTTCATCTTGATAAGCCCAAGACCAGCAAGGCTTGGGTTTCCATATGTAACTAATCATCTCTTTTAATGTGCAGGAACAACTGAAGACCAAAAGAAATGTATGGATCATTGATAGCGGTTATTCCAGGCACATGATTAGCAATGGCTCTTTGCTTAAAGACTTTGAGAAAATTGATGGAAGGCCAGTTACTTTTGGAGGTGAATCAGGTGGTTACATTACTAGAAAGGGCAGGGTCACAAATGGTACAATCTATTGAGTGTATCTCATTTTTATGATGAGAGACATAACATGCTCTTTACTGAGCATGAGTGCATTATCCTTAATCTTAGGGTGATCATTCCTTAAGAGCATATTCTACTCAGAGCCCTCGGGAGAGGGAACATGTACAAGATGGATTTGCAAGAAACCTCCCCTTCTAGAGAAGTTTCTTTCTTTCTATCCAAAGCAAATAGTGATGAGTCTTTCCTTTGGCATAAAAGAATATGCCATGTAAACTTTAATAACATGAATAAACTGATTAAGAATGATTTGATAACTGGAATGCCAAAGAAAGAGTTTACAAGTAATGATCATTGTGTTACATGTCTGAAAGAAAAGCAACATAAAGTATCATACAGTCCAACAAAAATAAACTCCATCACTACTCCCCTACACTTATTACATATGGATCTCTTTGGCCCCAAAAGGGTAATGAGTTTAGGAAGAACTTCATACTGCCTTATGATACAGATGATTTCACAAGATATACTTGGGTCTTCTTTCTTAGAAGTAAGGATGAGACCCCTGAAATCTTGAGATCCTTTATTCTGAAAGTTGAGAATCAATGTGATCATAAGATGTGATCAAAGAACTAAATTTAAGAACCAAATCCATGATGCATTTTGTGATGAAAAGGGTATTTCAAGACAATATAGTGCTCCTAGAAGTCCTCAACAAAATAGTGTTGCTGAAAGGAGAAATAGGACACTTATTAAGGCTATAAGAACCAGCTTTCTAACTCTAAACTTTCCATCACCTTCTGGGCAGTGGCAGTCAACACTGCTTGCTATGTGTAGAACAAAGTTTTAGTAGTCAAAACTCATGGTAAGATTCCTTATGGACTATGGCATAAAAAGAGACCTTTATTGGTTTCCTCGGGTCATTTGGATGTCATGCACCATCTTGAATACCAAAGATCACATAGCCAAGATTGTCGAGATGGCCAATTATGGACAATTCATTAGATACTCTTCTCATGCTAAGGCTTATAGAGTATACAATCTCAGGATTAGAGTAGTTGAAGAGTCAGCCAATATGACCTTCAATGAACACTCTCCAAGTGTTAAAGGTTCTAGTCCTTATTGGCTATTTGATCTTGATTTAGTTACCAACTGTTTTTTAAGAAATCTTATGAAGATGTTTAAGGAACAATAGGTAATATGTCTGCAAAAGATCCTGATTCAAGATTTGAGCTGAAAAGACCAAATGATAGAATCCCTTCAACACTAGTGGTAACAAACACTGCAAGTGGAAATCCTATTAGCACAAATATGACAACAAATTATTCAACAGATACATCTAAGGTGCCAACCAATTCCAGCAAAGAGGTACAAAACTCAAATGAAGGGATCTCCAATGAAGTAGAAGATAGAGATGGTAGAAGTGATCAAGAATATCTTGATGCTGATAACCACTCCACTAAAGACAACATCAATGATGTTATACACTTTCTGGATCAAGTCACACTTGTGGGTGTACAGATGTGGTAGGTGATACTCAATCACCAGATCTAAATTTCTCAAATTTAGATCTGTCAAATCAACTTGCTGTGATTCCTCATCTAAGAATATATAAGTCACATCCTACCACAAACATCATCAGTAATGTTGAGATTGGGGTGAGAACAAGAGGACAAACCCATGATCAAAATGTTTGTCTGCACTCTTGCTTCTTATCCAGATTGAGCCAGAGAAAGTAGATGAAGCTTTTAAAGATGGAAGCTAGATTAAAGCAATGTAGGAGCTACTTCAATTCAAAAGACAAGGTGCTTAGAACCAATGTCCACTTCCTCTTAGGAAGATGCCAATAGGAACCAAATGGGTATGCAGGAACAAGAAAGATGATAAAGGACTTGTCATCAAGAACAAGGCAAGACTGATAGTCCAAGGATACACTCAAGAGGAAGGGATTGACTACACATATGTGTTTGCTCCAGTAACAAGACATGAAGCTGTAAGAATATTCCTTACTTTTGTTGCATCAAAGGATTTCAAGGTCTACCAACTTGATATCAAGTATGCTTTTCTATATAGGGTGATAGATGAATAAGTGTATGTCTATCAACCACCTGGCTTTGAAGATTTAGATCATCCTAATTATGTTTGCAAGCTTGACAAAGCTCTCTATGGGTTGCATCAAGCAACAAGGAAGTAGTATGAGACACTATCACTGTACCTACTTCAACATGGTTACAAAAAAGGTACTATTGACAGCACACTCTTCATCACTGTTGTTTATGATTTTTTTTATTAATGTAATAGGACAAATGTTAGATTACTTCTTTTGTATTTTGTAGTTTCTATTCTTAGCGAAACTAAGAGCGAAACTGAGTTTCTCTCGTAGTCAGCTGGTCTAGGTCACCCGGCGAAACTATGTTTTGTCACCAGGTGAAACTAGGTTTTGGTCTAGACAGTCAGCGAAACTAGGTCTGCTTATATATTGTGTGACTCACTCTTTGTAAAAGACCTTGGACAAAACCCTAATACGAAAATCTTGTTATTGTGATTGTGTTATTGCTGTGTATTGGCTGGAAGCTTATTGTTATCATATTTGAGCCTCATTTCATCTTTATTGTTCTAGTTTGGAGATTATTGAGAAATACTTGAAACTTGTGTTTGCTTATATTGAGAGATTGTTGTTATTCAGTGGGATTCATTGTGTTTTCTAAATCATTTGCACTGATTATTAATCAAATGGACCAACAATATGATATCAGAGCCTTAGTGCTCTTGATTTGTTGAGTTTTTGATTGGTTTTTTTGGCTAAAACACTATTTCATTCATTTTGGATCTTATTTTAAGTGTTTTTGGTATGAAAATCGACTGTGGATCATCTGTTGTTTGCAAAAGAAGCTATCCCAATCATTTGATCACAAATTCATTGTGATTTGGGTGAGTTTTGGTTGATTTCATGTTCAAAAAGCTCGCAGATTCATCCAGCAAAACTGTAGTTTCATCCATCGAAACTACCTACTGTTCCAGTGAAACTACAGAATTGGTGATTTTGGAATTTGATCTTTGTTGCTTGGCGAAAGTACCTCATTGAGAACAATAGTTCTACTAGTTTCAGCAAATCTATTGCCGAAACTAGAGTTTCCAAGCATATATTCGAGCGAAACTACTGCCCAATTTCCCAGGGAAAGTAGCAGTGAAATTAGAGGTGTCCAGCGAAATTAGAAGTGTCCAGTGAAATGACCTTTTGTTGTAAAAATGACAAAAAATATCACCATTTCTGATTTAGAGAGTGTAGCACCCAATAGGCCATAGAGGCTTATCAATGGTGACAATTTTAAAGATTGGAAATGTTGCTTGAAAGCTTTCTTCTACTATACCGATCAAAACTAGTGGGAATCAATCGTCAATGGTCCAAATACTCCAACCATCACCGTCGGACAAGTTACCTCACCAAACACTGATCCATCAACCTTTACAGAAAGAGACCTTAAGTTAATCGACCATGATCAGAAAGCATTCAGGGCTTTAACTCTATGTTTATCTCAAGACATCTACAATCATTTTGCTGAGCATAAGAATGCAAAGTCCTTGTATGATTCATTGTATGAATTTTATGATGGTAATGAGGATTTGAAAAAGGACAAGAAAGCACAAGTTGAAAAAGAGTTTAACTTATTTGTTTGACACAAAAATGAAAGCCTTACTGATCTCATTAACCGGTTAATATCTGTCTCAAGCAACTTAAAGAAATATGATGAACAGTTGGGTAACCATGAACAAGTAACAGAACTCTTGGATTCCTTCCCACCACAGTGAGCTTGCAAGTTAGACTGTTGAAGCAGGAAAGAAATTTTGTTGATTATAAACTCATGGATGTTATATACAAACTAAAGTCATTTGATTTGGATATGAAAAGAAGAGAATACAATCAATCCATGGTTCTAGCTACCATTTATCCACAAATTGCTACATTAATTTCATCCGCTGTAAACTCTTCAATGTATGGTGCAGCTTATGGTAGGTCTTCTAGATATAGTGTAACAGACAAGTATGGTGGTGGATTATCAAGTTTTGGTTCAAACATAAAGGCATCAGTCACTACTCAAGTTCCATCTGATACAATGGCACTGTTTGGAATGTTTGTGCATAGTTATGAAGCTTTGGTTGCGGGGCAGTTGAAAGGAAAAGAAATAACAGTGGAAGATATGTATCAGGTGGATCCTGATGACTTGGAGGAAACTGATATCCAGTGGCAGATGGCCATGCTCATGTTGCGTGTAAGAAGGTTTATGGAAAGAACTGGCAGGAGAAACTTTGGCAATCAGAACCAAAACTTATGATAAGTCAAAATTAATATGTTTCAACTGCAAAAAATTGGGTCACTTCAAAAGATAATGTCCATCTCCAATCATCACTGAACCTAGAACTTCTAGAACTTCAAAAGTCATCTCGATCATCGAAAAAGAAGAAGCCAAGCCAAAGAAGGAAACAACACTAATCACAAACTTTGATTGGAGTGCTGAAATCAAAGAAACTAAAGAAGAGAACAATCATGCCTGGTGGCTGAGGTGGTGGATAGTGATGTGGATTCAGTTGAAGATTTTGATCCTTTCAGAGAGTTCAGGTATTAAATTCAAGATGAAGCAGTTAATGAAGGTGGTGTGCAACAGATTCAAGCTCAAGAAGAAAAGGTTGGTATGGTTCGTGAAGAAAAAGGTTGTTATGAAGCTGAAGGGGAAAAAGTGAAAGGTTATGAAGATGTTGATGATTGAAAGAAACAAGAAGGTGAAACAAGTGAAGGTGAAGCTTAAGGTCTATGATCAAGGAGGGCAAGAGGGAAGTCAAGCTGAGGAAGCATGGAAGAAAGCCATGGAGGAGGAAGAATACAAAAAGAATACTCCCGGCTGCTAATGCGAAAAAGCTCTAGCTGTTGAAAAAGTAGTTATGGGACTTCCTTATGAGGTAATCGAAGACATGTGTTCTCCTCCCTGCAAAATTTGATTATTTGGGGATTATAAAGTTAACAGGTTGTTATTAGAAAATGAAAAGGAATTTAAACAGATTAACAAAGAACTTAAAACAAATTGAGTCTAAATATTTTGTTAAGTTAAATGAAGCTTTAAAAGAAATTAAGCATTTAAAAAGAAATCTTTTGGAAAGAAACGTTGAAATAAATGCTTTAACTGAACGTGTGGCACTTGCTGAATTTGAAACAAGCAAGTTGAAAACCAAACTTGAAAGATGGATCATTTCGGGGATGAAACATGAGGAACTTTGCATGAAACAACGGGGGGCTAGAATTAAGACTGGTTTGGGAATCAAAGAAACCACTCATGTTTATCCTCCTCAGAGTACTTATTGTTATTCTCCTATGCCTACACCTCATCCAACTAATGAACTAATTCAGCAAGATACTAACAGTTTGTATGCAGGTTTAGAGGGAGTAAATCATAAGGAGATTTGAGAGAAGTATGATTATAGTGCAAGTAGTGGTATGGGAAGCTCTAGTATTAGTATCTCTGATTCCAAAAAGTCTTCAATAGACAATAGCTTAAGTAGATTTGTTTCGCAAAAGTCTATTACAGACAATGGTGTGTGCAGTTCTAGCTCTAGTCTACCTTGTTCATCTTCAGATGTTTATGAATCAAATCATGATGTTTCAAATGCTTGTGTTGATGAAAATGATGCTTGTTCAAGTAAATTTTCAGACAGACAAACAAAATCAAATTGTTTTGAAAAGTTATTTTCTCATCTAATTCAATCTTTTACACCAATTCGGATTTCTAAACCTAAAGAAAAGGACGCAACTTCCTCAAATGTCAGTAACATTAATGTAAATGAACTAGAGCCTGCTAAAATTAAGTTCACAAAAGAAAAATCAAAAGAATCATATGACTCTTATAACGATTCTGATTTGCGCATGTCTAAATATGAGGAAGAGAGATCAATAGATCAAGCTCCTGTTTCAAAATGTAAGAAGAAAGGTTTAAAATCTCATTGTTTTAAATATGGGAAGGATGATCATATAATTAAACATTGCCCTGAGAATAATGGTAGAAATGTAAATAATATTTTTTAGGAAGTAGATTAAATCATTTTGTAAATAATTTTTTCTATAAAAAATCTTCAGTTCCGAGACCTAAGTTAGTCAAAACTTGGGTCCTAATTTCTAAATCATAATAATCTTTGTTCTAATGGCAGGATCATTCTAGGAAAGCTGTCAATAGCTATTGGCATGTTGATAGCGGATGTTCCACGCATATGACCGGGTTGAAGGACTTGCTTACAAATTATCGTATAATAAATGGAGGATATGTTGCTTTTGCTGGAGATAAGAAAGGAGGAAAGATGATCGGTCAAGGGGAAGTATCAAATGGTTCTTTTACTATGGAGAAAGTGAACTATGTCCCAGAGCTGGCATTCAATCTGTTGAGTCTATCACAAATCTATGATAAAGATATTCTAGTACTGTTCATGTCCAACGAATGCGTGTTTCTTACCAGAGTTTATTATCCAGAGGATTTAGTGATCATGCGTGCTCCGAGGAAGAATGATACAAATCTGCTGGATATGGGATCAAAGGAGTCACCTCAATCATGACTTGTCTCCTGTCAAAAGCTTCATCTTCTGAATCCTTCTTGTGGCATAGATGATTAATGTAACCTTTCGTGTTTTCGTTAATTAATAGTTAACCATGTTATGTTCTTGTAAGGACCTTTTATGTCATTTAAGAAACTATATGGGTTGTTTATGAATGTTTTTTTATTGTGCATTAATTCATTAATTTAAGATTTAATAATTTGTTTTTAATATAATAAACATAATAATAATAGTCAAAATAAAATAAAATAATAATAATAATAATAATAGAAATAATAAGTTATAAAAGTTAAATAATTAATAACTTATAAAATAATTAAAACTTAAAGTTTAATTAAGTTCAGGGGGCATTATTGTCAATTTAGGAACTTTAAATATAAAGTTTTTACATAAAATGATAAAATCAAAACTACAGGGACTAAATTGTAAAATTCCAAAACCCAACCCCCACCTCTTTCTCTCTCCCCGTAAATCAGGCCGCTCTCCGGCCACCCTCCGGCCGAAGGCCGGCGACTCCCCAAACCACCGTAACCCCTGAAATTGAAGTTCTAATCAATGCTAATCGTTTCTGAAACCGGTTTGAACACTTGATGCGTCTTAATTTGAATTAAAATGGACGTTTTGAACTCGTAACCGAAACCATCAATCTTCAAAACCGATCGACAACAAAAAACTGATGATTAATCAATCAATTGAACTCTAACGATTGGATAACCATTCCGGAACTTATACCAACTTCAATTTCAGTTGAAACACACACTTGCAACGAATTCTGTCATCATCTTCATCGTCGACCTACAACCAAGTCGTTCACCATAGTCTGCCCGTTTACAATCAAAATTAATAGAGGGCTTTCGATCATCGGGATCCTTGGAAGCTTCCTGTGCAACGAATTTGGATAATATCCACGTTTGCATCACGGACACTACCCAACCTTGGTTGCGACTGTTCTTCGACTTGTAGCATCGATTTCTAACATCTTTCGGGTAATTAAACACACACACATACTCGGTTTTCCTTGAGGATCAAAAACCCTATGTTTGTTTCAGGAATCATATTCGAATTCATGTTCAATTAGGTTGAAATCGAATCTAGGGTTCATATGGTTTGGGGGTTTCTTTGAATTTGTGATTTAAGAATTAAAACTCACTTTCTGTCAGGCATAGGCGTCCTAGCCTAATGGTAAATCACTCCTATATCATTCTTGAGGCCCCGGGTTCGAACCCGGGCACCCTCAAACATTTTTTTAGGGCTTTTCAGCCTTTAAATAAATTATGGAAAATTTTTAATAATTATAAAAATTATTCTTGTAAACTTTAAATATTTTTAAGGACACCAAATTATTTTCTGTAAATTTTTTAAATTTAAATAATTAAATATTATTTTAATAAAACATTTTAACAAAGGTTATTTTTGGATTATTTCTTATAAAATGGATTTTAAATAATAGTTTAAATTAATAAATTATTATTGGCCAATACGTTAAATTATTGTTTAATCATGTTATTTTAAATAATTAT
The DNA here is from genome assembly GCA_025506505.1 of Flaveria sonorensis. Lineage (NCBI taxonomy): Eukaryota > Viridiplantae > Streptophyta > Magnoliopsida > Asterales > Asteraceae > Flaveria > Flaveria sonorensis. Next base: position 38,091,443 of record CM046429.1, on the reverse strand, counting down.
AAAAAAAAATCTATTTACATCATATATTTAAACTTTATAAATTATTATCAAAGATTTAATTTCTTTTCTCCATATTAAGTTACCTAAATGGTATATTTCTTTTCATGGGATTAAAATATATTTAATTTCATTAGCTAACCTTAAACCCCAAATTCCTATTAAAACCCTAGTTCACGTTTAATTGTTAATATTACCTTTAATCTTAACCTTGAAATATATACGTTAGGTAACTTGAAAAAGGAATCGTTGGAGCACCGTTTATTTCTTGTTATCATCCTATTTATATGTATATATCATGTGAGTTTTCATGCCCCTCTTTTACTTTATTTCACACCTTTGGGGTGAAAGATGTTATCTTTATAAACTTGCACTTGTAAACATCTTGCTACTTGTAAATGCACGAGCAATTCATTTATAAACTTTGTCATGGTTATTTGTAATATTGTGAGCCTTATATGATGAACATTATATGTTGACAATCATTAACTATTGCTAGCCTGGCGACGTCATAGATCTATGGGCCTGACAAGCCTATTTGGTGCTAAAGCCGAGGTTATTGCCGGCTCCTGATGACGTATGCTTGTTCATCATGGGAACCAAGTACACTTAGCTAATCGTTAAACTTGTAAATGATATTCTTGGTCAAGGTTTGATTGTAGCGATATGTTATCTATAAACTTGCTATATTCGTAACCATTGACATGAATTGCTAATTGTAAACTTTTATATATTTATATATGTATGCTTAACCCGTGGAAACTCACCAACTTTTAAAGTTAACCCTTTTATTTTTAACATGTTTCTGGAAATGCACAAGGTTGATGATTATCTTTTGAAGCATGCTTACACCTAGGATTTGGACCTAGGAAAAATAAATAAAATAACTTGAGACTTGAAAGTTGAACTTTGTTTAATTTTTGTTTGTTGAGACATTTGGTTGTAATGTTTATTTCAACTTATGAATTTTTATATTTACAATTTATGGTAGTGTTATGTGGCTGTGAACAATCTTAACCCTCACATCTTGACGTTTCCGCCGTTAAGGTTGGGGTGTGACAGATTGGTATCAGAACCCATAACTATAGGGATTTAGGTTATTAGAAATGGTGACCTAGACTATAGTTGATGCATGAACCTCATAAGAAAAATCTTTATGATCTTGTAATATATCTTGTTGCATGCTACATAATGCTACTTGTTAAGGATGGCCTCTTGATGTGCAACTTGATGCCTTTAGTTAGGATTGCCTTATAATTGAGAAACTTGGTTGCCTTGTCCTCTCTAAAACTTATTCTTAATCCTTTATTCTCTCGACGATGAAATATCTTAAACTTATTCCCGACGACACGGGGGAACGTAAGCTTTAAATCAAAAGGTTCAAATCTTTAGACTTTATGACTAATCTATGAAAATCTCATCAAGGTTTTAATTCCATGAACCTAAAGAAATATTGTGTGACACATAGACACCTGTATTCTGGATTTCCTGGCAAAAAGCCTTCGGGCTAAGGTAAGCATTTCGCATAAATCCCATGGGACTAGTTATGCTTACCTGGGGATTTCTGGGATGAGTGATAAACTATGGTCAATATACACAAGTTTCTAAGGCAATTAGAGTTAACTCACCTTGACGTGTCAACGTTTCCAAATGGTAATGCGTACCAAATGGAATCATTCCATGTGTGTTTTACAAGTCTTGAAAAAATCTTTGTTGATTTATTATCTTCTACCTCCAAATTTCCGTGACTAACTTATTTTATATCCAGCATGTCTCGTCATCATGGAAAGCGTGGTAGCTCCGACCGCAAATTAGCCGCCATGATTGCCCGTCAAATGGCTGCCGTCATTCCGACCATGGTTGCCGAACTGAGTAGCACCTTGATGACCAACGCTAGTAACAACACCAATGGCAATGGGCAAGGAGAGAATAGTGCAAATCAAGGAAGAAACAACCAACCCTGCATGTTTAAGCACTTCAACTCGTGCAAACCCACTAGCTTTAGTGGGAAGGAAGGAGCCACTGGACTTCTCGAGTGGTTTGAAAGCATGGAGAACACCTTCATCAACTGTGAGTGTCCCGAGGCACTCAAAGTCCGTTATGCCACAAGTGTTCTTCAACAAAGAGCACTTACGTGGTGGAATAGTGAGAAGAGGAATCGTGGTGCTGATGCTGTGTTGGCACTCACTTGGGAAGAATTCAAGAACATTGCCATCCAAAAGTTCTGCCCGAGAAGTGAGCTGCAAAAGCTGGAGGAGGAGTTTTGGAATCTCAAACAAGATGGTGGAGATCATTTGGCCTATTCAACTAGGCATCACGAGTTGAGTATCCTGTTGCCTACATGGTTGACACTGTTCCTAGGAACATTGAGAAGTTCATCAAGGGGGTGCCACCTCAAATCCAAGATGCCGTGGTAGGAAGTAGACCCACAACTTTAGAAGATGCCATTACCATCACCGCTTAACTTACTGAAAACCATATTCGAGCGGGCACCTTGTCTGTCAAAGGGGCTAAAAAGACTGAAAAGGCGGTCCCTGAAGCAGCTAAGGAGAATAAGAATGAACCGTCTTACAACAACAAGAAACGCAAGTTCATACCGGCGCGTAATTTCGCTGTGGCTACACCCAATGTACCTCAAAGACAACCCGCTCCTGGTACACAAGCACCTGCTGCTAGAACCTATGCTGGTCCTCTACCATTGTGCAATGTCTGTAAGTATCATCATGCGGGTAATACCCCGTGCCGTATCTGTACACTGTGTGGTAAGTATGGACACTTGGTGGCTACTTGTCACCGTGCACCAAACAATGTTGCCTTAGTTGCTAATCGTGATTGCTACAACTGTGGGGAACCTGGTCATTTTCGCCCACAATGCCCTCGTCTTGCGGGTAACGTACCACAAGCTCGAGGACGTGCCTTCAACATCAATGCAAACCAAGCACAAGCAAACAACGATGTGGTGAACGGTATGTCAAATCCAACCCCAACTTTATGATCCAAGTTCTTTTGTTGCTTTACCTGTATCGTTAACTTCTTTAAAACTGAACAGGTATGTTTCTTATTAATAATTCTTATGCCTACGTTCTATTTGACTCTGGAGCCGATAAGAGTTTTGTCTCGATAGAATTTGAGCCTATACTTGCTAAGCCACATACGAAACTAGAAAGACCTCTTACTGTCGAAGTCGCCGATGGAGAACCCATCACCATTGATGTCGTCATTCATGATTGCATTTTGAGCCTAAACGAGCATGATTTCTTTATCGACCTTATTCCAATGAAACTTGGAAGCTTTGACGTTATCATTGGCATGGATTGGTTAGCCAAACATCATGCTGAAATTATTTGTTTCGAGAAGTGCATTCGAATTCCTTTACATTCGGGGGATACATTGAAAGTGTTCGGTGAAAAATCCTCCAAAGGACTCAAACTAATGTCGTGTACTCAAGCCCGAAAATGTCTAAGCAAGAATTACATGGCTTTCTTCGCTTACGTGGTCAACACAAAAGTCAAAGGGAACGATCTTAAGGATGTCCCGATTGTACGAGACTTTCCTGGAGTGTTTCCCGATGACCTTAGCGGTTTACCTCCCGTGCGTGAAGTCGAGTTTAAGATCGATTTAATTCCAGGAGCGAACCCTGTGGCTAAATCACCATATCGACTTGCACCGTCAGAAATGCAAGAGCTAGCTAGTCAACTTCAAGAACTGTCCGACAAGGGCTTTATCCGACCTAGCTCATCGCCTTGGGGTGCACCTGTTCTGTTCGTGAAAAAGAAAGATGGATCATTTCGTATGTGCATCGATTATTGTGAGCTTAACAAACTTACCATCAAGAACCGCTACCCTCTTCCTCGCATCGATGATCTTTTTGACCAACTTCAAGGAGCTGCTATTTTCTCAAAGATTGACTTACGATCTGGCTATCATCAATTACGAGTTCATGATGATGATATCCCAAAAACTGCGTTCCGTACTCGATATGGACACTATGAGTTCATGGTTATGCCCTTTGGTTTAACGAATGCTCCTGCTGTCTTTATGGATCTCATGAATCGAGTATGCAAGCCGTATCTAGACAAGTTCGTGATTGTCTTTATGGACGACATACTTATCTACTCCAAGTCCAAAACCGATCACGAACATCACCTGCGACAAGTTCTTGAGCTATTGAAGAAAGAACAACTATACGCAAAGTTCTCAAAGTGCGAATTTTGGCTTGAGGAGGTCCAATTTCTGGGACACGTGGTGAATAGTCAAGGAATTCACGTTGACCCTGCAAAGGTGGAAGCTGTGAAAAATTGGTGTGTTCCCACAACTCCAACCGAGGTTCGTTCTTTCCTTGGTCTTGCTGGGTATTATCGACGTTTCATTGCCAACTTCTCTCGAATCGCGAAACCGCTTACTTCCTTGACCCAAAAGAATAAACCATTCGAATGGGGGTCTGAACAAGAGGAAGCCTTTGAATCCTTAAAGCACAAGTTGTGTAATGCTCCTATCTTGACTCTTCCCGATGGAAACGATGATTTCACCGTATATTGTGATGCATCTAAACAAGGCCTTGGTTGGTTCTCATGCAACGAGGAAAGGTCATAGCATATGCATCGAGACAATTGAAGGTCCATGAGGTGAATTATACGACACATGATCTTGAACTTGGTGCTGTGGTTTTTGCCTTAAAGATTTGGAGGCATTACCTTTATGGGACGCAATGTATAGTCTACACCGATCACAAAAGCCTACAACACGTCTTCAATCAAAAGGATCTCAACATGAGACAACGACGTTGGGTTGAATTGATTAGTGATTATGATTGTGACATTCGTTACCACCCTGGAAAGGCAAATGTCGTAGCCGATGCACTAAGTCGTAAGATTCATAATAAGATGGTCTCGTTTCAAGAAATTCGCGATCGACGACAATGGTTTGATATCTTGGGAGAATTTGATACTGAGATTCGTCTGGATGTTAACGAGACTACGGTGCTGCTACAAAATTTGAGGATTGAGAATGACATCGAGACTTGTATCATGGAGGCTCAACAAGCAGTTCAAGAAGGAGGAAAAATGGGAGAGGAATTGAGTACAACCTTCGAGCTCAACTAGAAACGAAAGCCAATGGGTTGATGTATTTCTTGAATCGAATTTGGGTTCCAAACCGCGATAATCTTCGTACTTTATCATGAATGAAGCTCATCAAACTGTTACTCAATTCATCCTGGTTCCGATAAGATGTATATGGATCTGCGTGGTCAATACTGGTGGCCTGGAATGAAGAAAGACATAGCAACTTACGTAGCTAAGTGTCTTACGTGTACAAAGGTTAAAGCTGAACATCAACGTCCTAGTGGATTGCTTGAACAACCCGAGATTCCCATGTGGAAATGGGAACACATATCCATGGACTTCATAACCAAATTACCTCGCACCTCTCGTGGTCATGATAGCATATGGGTGATCGTTGACCGATTGACCAAGTCGGCACATTTCATACCCATACGTGACACTTACAAAACGTCAAGGTTAGCTCGTATATACATTGATGAGATTGTGAGTCGTCATGGCGTACCTTTGCATATCATATCCGACCGAGACGCTCGTTTCACTTCGCACTTTTGGTCGTCTATGCAAGAACTTTTGGGTACTCAACTGGATTTAAGCACGGCTTACCATCCTCAAACGGACGGTCAAACCAAGCGAACCATTCAAACCCTAGAGGACTTGCTACGTCTTTGTGTCCTTGACTTTGGTAGTGACTGGGATACGCATTTACCTCTCGCGGAATTTTCGTATAATAATAGTTACCACTCGAGTATCAAAATGGCACCTTTTGAAGCACTTTATGGTCGTAAATGTCGTTCCCCGATCTGCTGGACTGACATTGGTGAAAATTTCATCACTGGTCCTGAGCTCATACAAGAAACAACCGATAAAGTTTCCATGATTCGCAAGAACCTTGAAGTAGCTAGAAGTCGACAAAAAAGTTATGCCGATAAACGACGCAAGCCGTTGGAATTCCAAGTTGGGGATATGGTGCTTCTTAAAGTCTCACCATGGAAGGGAGTCGTTCGCTTTGGGAAGAAGGGTAAATTAGCTCCACGATTTGTAGGACCTTTCAAGATCCTGAAAAGGATTGGGAAAGTGGCTTATAAACTGGAACTACCTTCCGATCTTAGCGGGGTTCATCCTGTTTTCCATGTCTCAAATTTGAGAAAATGTTTGGCTAATGAAAGTCTGTATGTCCCTTTAGATGACATCCAGATCGACGAGTCATTACATTTTGTTGAGAAACCCGTTGAAGTCATGGACCGCATTATGAAGAAGACTAGGACCACTACTACCCCAATCGTCAAGGTTCGTTGGGAGAATAAGCGTGGACCTGAGTTTACCTGGGAGCGTGAGGAGCATATGAAGAAGAAATACCCGTATTTGTTCGTTTAGTTCATTCTTAATTTCGGGACGAAATTCTTAAAAGTTGGGGAGACTGTAACCTTTCGTGTTTTCGTTAATTAATAGTTAACCCTGTTATGTTCTTGTAAGGACCTTTTATGTCATTTAAGAAACTATATGGGTTGTTTATGAATGTTTCTTTTATTGTGCATTAATTCATTAATTTAAGATTTAATAATTTGTTTTTAATATAATAAACATAATAATAATATTCAAAATAAAATAAAATAAAAATAATAATAATAATAATAATAGAAATAATAAGTTATAAAAGTTAAATAATTAATAACTTATAAAATAATTAAAACTTAAAGTTTAATTAAGTTCAGGGGGCATTATTGTCAATTTAGGAACTTTAAATATAAAGTTCTTACATAAAATGATAAAATCAAAACTACAGGGACTAAATTGTAAAATTCCAAAACCCAACCCCCACCTCTTTCTCTCTCCCCGTAAATCAGGCCGCTCTCCGGCCACCCTCCGGCCGAAGGCCGGCGACTCCCCAAACCACCGTAACCCCTGAAATTGAAGTTCTAATCAATGCTAATCGTTTCTGAAACCGGTTTGAACACTTGATGCGTCTTAATTTGAATTAAAATGGACGTTTTGAACTCATAACCGAAACCATCAATCTTCAAAACCGATCGATAACAAAAAACTGATGATTAATCAATCAATTAAACTCTAACGATTGGATAACCATTCCGGAACTTATACCAACTTCAATTTCAGTTGAAACACACACTTGCAACGAATTCTGTCATCATCTTCATCGTCGAACTACAACCAAGTCGTTCACCATAGTCTGCCATTTTACAATCAAAATTAATAGAGGGCTTTCGATCATCGGGATCCTTGGAAGCTTCCTGTGCAACGAATTTGGATAATATCCACGTTTGCATCACGGACACTACCCAACCTTGGTTGCGACTGTTCTTCGACTTGTAGCATCGATTTCTAACATCTTTCGGGTAATTGAACACACACACATACTCGGTTTTCCTTGAGGATCAAAAACCCTATGTTTATTTCAGGAATCATATTCGAATTCATGTTCAATTAGGTTGAAATCGAATCTAGGGTTCATATGGTTTGGGGGTTTCTTTGAATTTGTGATTTAAGAATTAAAACTCACTTTCTGTCAGGCATAGGCGTCCTAGCCTAATGGTAAATCACTCCTATATCATTCTTGAGGCCCCGGGTTCGAACCCGGGCACCCTCAAACATTTTTTTAGGGCTTTTCAGCCTTTAAATAAATTATGGAAAATTTTTAATAATTATAAAAATTATTCTTGTAAACTTTAAATATTTTTAAGGACACCAAATTATTTTCTGTAAATTTTTAAATTTAAATAATTAAATATTATTTTAATAAAACATTTTAACAAAGGTTATTTTTGGATTATTTCTTATAAAATGGATTTTAAATAATAGTTTAAATTAATAAATTATTATTGGCCAATACGTTAAATTATTGTTTAATCATGTTATTTTAAATAATTATAAAAAAATCTATTTACATCATATATTTAAACTTTATAAATTATTATAAAAGATTTAATTTCTTTTCTCCATATTAAATTACCTAAATGGTATATTTCTTTTCATGGGATTAAAATATATTTAATTTCATTAGCTAACCTTAAACCCCAAATTCCTATTGAAACCCTAGTTCACGTTTAATTGTTAATATTACCTTTAATCTTAACCTTGAAATATATACGTTAGGTAACTTGAAAAAGGAATCGTTGGAGCACCGTTTATTTCTTGTTGTCATCCTATTTATATATATATATATCATGTGAGTTTTCATGCCCCTCTTTTACTTTATTTCACACCTTTGGGGTGAAAGATGTTATCTTTATAAACTTGCACTTGTAAACATCTTGCTACTTGTAAATGCACGAGCAATTCATTTATAAACTTTGTCATGGTTATTTGTAATATTGTGAGCCTTATATGATGAACATTATATGTTGACAATCATTAACTATTGCTAGCCTGGCGATGTCATAGATCTATGGGCCTGACAAGCCTATTTGGTGCTAAAACCGAGGTTATTGCCGGCTCCTGATGACGTATGCTTGTTCATCATGGGAACCAAGTACACTTCGCTAATCGTTAAACTTGTAAATGATATTCTTGGTCAAGGTTTGATTGTAGCGATATGTTATCTATAAACTTGCTATATTCGTAACCATTGACATGAATTGCTACTTGTAAACTTTTATATATTTATATATGTATGCTTAACCCGTGGAAACTCACCAACTTTTAAAGTTGACCCTTTTATTTTTAACATGTTTCAGGAAATGCACAAGGTTGATGATTATCTTTTGAAGCATGCTTACACCTAGGATTTGGACCTAGGAAAAATAAATAAAATAACTTGAGACTTGAAAGTTGAACTTTGTTTAATTTTTATTTGTTGAGACATTTGGTTGTAATGTTTATTTCAACTTATGAATTTTTATATTTACAATTTATGGTAGTGTTATGTGGCTGTGAACAATCTCAACCCTCACATCTCGACGTTTCCGCCGTTAAGGTTGGGGTGTGACAATTAAGACACGTTAATTTTAAAAATATTAATAAGTTGGTTAAGAACAGTCTTGTGCTGGGGCTACCACTTAAATTTTTAGTGGTAGAAAAGTGCAAGGCTTGTGCTCAAGGAAAACAGCACAACATGCCACACAAGCTTAAGCCATCAGAAGTGATAATTACACTAAATTCAGCAACCATATCTTTGATTCTTTTTGTGCAAGCAAAGGGATTGCAAGACAGTTCAGTGCTGCTAGGACACCTCAACAAAATGGTGTTGCGGAAAGGAAGAATTGGACCCTTATTGAAGCGGCAAGGACTATGTTGATTGAGTCAAAACTTCTAATTATTTTCTGGGCAGAAGCTGTCAATTGTGCATCATATGTACTGAACAGGGTTCTAATTGTGAAAGAAAAGATGAAGACTCCTTATGAGCTTCTTCGTAAAAGGAAACCCTTGATTGACTTCTTCCGTCCGTTTAGTTGCTCGTGCACTTTGCTGAATACTCAAGCTCAGAAGTCAAAGTTTGGTGCAATTTCTGATGAATGATTCTTCGTTGGTTATTCTACCTCACAAAAGGCATATAGGGTGTACAACAAAAGAACACGTATTGTGTAAGAATCCTTTTATGTTGATTAGCAGGAGTCAAATTCACCAAACATGGGGTCTCGCCCAGAATGGTTCTATGACTCCAACACTGTCTTCAAATCATTCAACCTTCCAGTATTTGATGATGATGTCATTCCTCAAACCAATGTGCAAATCATTCCACAACCTAAACCCCATCCACAACCATCAATTAACCCTCCACTCCACCTCCATTTGATCCTCCACCTACACCTCCACCACAACCAATTCCTCCATCACAACCAACTTCAGCATCATAACCATCACAAACTGCATCCTCGTCTCAATCCAACCCATTAACCCTTACAACTAACTTCAAAACCTTAAAATATCACCCACATGATTATATCATTGGATCCATTACGGATGGTGTGAGGACTCAGAGTCAGTTTGGATTGATCAACGAATGTCTCTATGCATGTTTTTTATCTCAAATTCTTCCCAAGAATATCTCAATAGCACTTCAAGACCCAAATTGGGTTGAATCTATGTAGTTGGAGCTTTAGCAGTTCAGGAAGTTGAAAGTTTGGGAGTTAGTTGATCTTCCTCCAAACAAATTTCCCATCAGTACCAAATAGGTATTTAGGAACAAGCCAGATTATCCAGGTGTGGTAGTAAGAAATAAAGCAAGACTGGTTGTTCAGGGATTTGCTCAGGAGGAGGTAATTGACTACACTGAAGTGTTTGCTCCGGTTCTCCGCATTGAAGCCATCAGAATCTTTCTTGCTCACGCTACTCATAAGAACTTCAAAGTTTTTTAGATGGACGTGAAGTGTGCATTTCTCTACGGGAAAATTGATGAGGAGATTTATGTTTGTCAGCCACCAGGTTTTGAGGATCCAGATTTTCCGAAGAAAGTGGATAAGCTTGATAAATCATTATATGGATTGCCTCAAGCTCCTCGTATCTGGTATGAAACGCTGACATAGTATCTGCTTAGCAAGGGTCTCTCTCATGGTATAATAGATATGACACTATTCAAGAAGGAGGTCGATGGTGAGATGTTGATTGTTCAAGTGTATGTTGATGATATTATTTTCAGGTCAACAAACGAGAAACTGTGTAGAGAATTTGCAGTGATGAAGGATAGCTTTAAAATGAGCATGATGGGGGAGATGTGCTTTTTCTTAGGGTTGCAGGTTGAATAAAAGCCTGATGGTATTCTTATTCACTAAGAAAAGTACATTCAAGAGATTCTCAAGAAGTACAAGATGGATGATGCTTCTCCAGAACTCAATCCATTCACTGCTCAAACCTGCTTAACTCCTCATGATAATGGGAAATCCGTGGATGCTTATTGCTATCGTTTTATGATTGGATCTCTCATGTATCTCATGGCTAGTCGTTCGGATATTACATTCGCCGTGTGCTACTATGCCCATTATCAAGCCAACCCAAAAGAATCCCATGAAAAAGCTGTCAAACGCATCTTTCGTTACTTAAAGGGTTCCTCTCGTTGGGGTCTTTGGTATCCAAAAGGAGGGAACTTCAGTGATCATGGTAGTTGCAGGATTAACCGGAAATCCATCACTGGCGGATGTTAATATCTTGTGGATTGTCTTGTTTCATGGCAGAGCAAGAAGCAGACAACAGTCTCTCTATCTATAGGGGAAACTGAATATGTTGTTGCATCAAGTTGTTGCTACCAAGTGCTCTGGATTCAACATCAGATGATGAATTATGAAATCAATTTTCTTCATACACCATTCTTTTGTGATAATGAAGCAGCTATTAGAATAGCCAAAAATCCAATTTATCACACTCGTACTAAGCACATTGAAACAAGGATTCATGAAATCCGGTGTAACAAGTGTAAATAACTCTTTTATGTTCATCTTCTCTTTCTATCAAGCTTGAGAAACTTTATGTCCTATTTTCCATCACTATTTTGTTCTTTAAAAATATGAAAACAATAGAAATTCCTTTTACTTGGCAATTAAATAGAAATTTCAGGGGAGAATAAAGATTAAAATCTTAAAGTTTTTTTTTAATTTTGTCCTTTCAGGAACCCCAGAAAAAGAGTTTGAAGGAGGTCAACAGCCTTGTGTCGGGATATGCATGGTAGGCTCAGCCCAAAAATGAAGTAAACAGTGATCGTGTAGCTAAATTAAAGTTTAAAAACTCAGTGATAAAGATTATCCACTTGACATCTTGGCCTGCACAAAGTTACGAGCCTTGTCAAAAAGGAGTTGAGAGTTTCAAATCTCTGTTTTAATTTCCCCAAAATCCCCAAAATCTCCCTATCCCCAAGTCCTAAATTGTAGATGCTTCTTTAAAGATTAACATTTGTCTTTATGTGTCTTTTACATTTTTGTCATAGTATAGGGACTTTTTTTGTAAATATGTTCCTTTGTTTTCTTGATTAGTATAAATAGCATAGATATGTATGGTGTACGTAAGTTTTTAGCATTTAGAAGTATTGTAACTGTTTCCTACACTTTGTATTCTTCTATATGCTAATCAATGAAAACTCTATGAATTTTTGTTGATTTGCTTGTGTTGAATTGAATACTTGTGTGTTTTAGATTGAATTGTGTTCATATATCATCACAGATCGATCCATTTTGAGCTCCTCAAATGGTATCAGAGCTTTCGGTTCAGTCATTGAAGTTCTTCAACTGTCGAACTCTCAAAATCACTTGAATCTGTGATTGATAAACAATTCAGTCGTATAATTGTGAATTCAGTTGTGTTTCATCACCAGGAACATGATTTGATTCACAATTAGTAGTACAATTCGTTCAAATCAGTGAATTTGAGCAAAAAGCTCTTCGAACCTGTTCTTCATTTGTCGAACCTGTTCTTGAATCAAAAGATCAATTTTGGTTGTTAATTGAAGAAATTGAAGTTGAATGATTGATTATTGATCAATTTCCTACATAATTTGAGGACTTCAGATCAATTAATCAAGTTTTGAAGGAATTCAGAAAATTTAAGTTCGTATGAAACTGATGAATGTGGCGCATTATGTCAAAAACACTGCTGAAAATTGCCTAAGTGTTAGGCGCATAACAACTGTTTAGGCGTTTTTCCACTGTTTAGGTGTTTTTCAGTTAAGCGTTTTTCTACTATTGTGACACATTTCAACTGTTGGGACACTTTGGAAGTTGGCAGAATTTAAGGAATTCCTGGCGTTTTACAACTGCTGAGGCGTTTTTGAACTGTTTGGGCGTTTCTGCACCCAGGCGTCTGACAACTGTTCAGGCATTTTACTACTGTTCAGGCGCATTTCAAATTGGCGTTTTGGAAGTTTTCTAAGGCAATCCCTTAGACGTTTCAAAGTCAAAGTCAAAGGAAGTACCACAACTGTTTGGGCGTTTTACCACTATTTGGACGCATCAGCTTCAACACTTAGAAAATTTTTGAAATTTTTCAGAAACTTAAAAAAAATCCAAAAATAATTTCATTTCATTGTTTTAATTCAAAACATTAAAAACAACAAAAACAAATTTCTTTTAAAAATCAAAAACTAAAAATGGTAAAATCAGAAGACTCAAAGAACAGAGTTCCCAAGCTGAAGAATAGAGCAGATTTCAAGAATTGGTCACTGAGATTAAAACATCACTTAAATTCTATTGATACTGATCTATGGAAATCAATAGAAAAAGGATCTCATATTCCTATAACTTCAGATGGTCCTGATAGAGGTTTTGTTTATACTAAAGACTCTCAAGAACCATACTCTGAAGATGGTCTGCAAGGTGATGATCTCAGGAAAGTTAAAAATGACATAAAAGCTTATTCTTTGATGTGAAAAGGACTGCCACTTGAAGTCCTTACAAGGCTTGATGTTTATCAGACGGGATACACCATGTATAAGGCATTGAAAATAATATGTTAAGGTGGAAAGGAGATCCAGGATCTGAAAAAGCAAAAGTTAAAGAGACAATTAGAACTTTATGAACATTTATCTGGTGAAACAATAAATCAGATGATGAGCAGATTTGTTCAACTATCTACTGATATGTCGACTGCAGGCATCAAGAATGATTTAAAAGATCTTAACTACAGGCTTCTCAATGCTCTTCCATCTTCATGGAAGAAAACAGTGACTCTGTTAAAGCATACTGAGAAATTCCCAATGGATCTTGATCTCCTGATTGCTAAAATAGAATCTGTTAAAATTGATGAAAGTTCTAGAAACAATAGAGCAGCTTCGATGTCATAATATAAATATGTTGCTTCTCCAGCAAGTACTGTGGAGAATGCATTCATGGCTAAGAATGAAACTTCACCAGAAGATGAGGGTGATCTATTTATTGGCGCAGGGTTCTTCACTGATTCCACTTACACAAGTGCTCCTGCCTATACAACTCAGATTCAACCTCAATCTCCTCCAATGCCTAAAAGTTCTAAATCTCAAACAGAGACTCCATCTGCTAACTCTGCTAAAACTAGCAAAGTTAACGATGTAATAAACATCCTATTATAGGATGAAAAGTCTAAAACTGCCTTTACTGCATTTATGGCAAGCTTTCAAGCTTATCAAGGTAGTCATCTAACTCAACTTGATTTTGTTTTACAGGATTTGTTTGAAATGGATCCGGATGATGTTGAAGAAATGGATCTCAACTGGCAAATGGTTATGATAGCTTACAGGAATCAGAAACACTCGTATGTCAATTGAAACTACAAGCCGAGTGCAAACAAGTCTGTTGGATTTGATAAGTCCAAATCTAGGTGTTTCAACTGTAACAGCTATGGTCACTTCTCTAGAGAGTGCAAAGCTCCAAGGAATAAAGAAGGAAATGGCCAATCAAGCTCAAGTAATCAAAGGTTTCAGCAATCTTCACAGAAGACATTTCAGAAACCTTATCAAAGTCTACCAATGCCAAAATTGAAAGATGAATCTAAATCATCAGAGGAGCCCAAGAAAGCTCTTGTTGTTAATATTAAAGATGGTTATGATTGGAGTGCATACGCTGAGCAATTTACTGCTGATTTAACCTCAAATTTATCTCTTGTTGTAGAAATACAAAAAGAAGATTGGTGTGAATTTAATGACCCAAAAGATGATGGAAACTCTGAGAACGAGGAAGAGGATTATGACTGGAGTGATAAGTCTAATCCCAAGGAAGATTCAGAGGAAGTTGCATTGATGGCAAAATCTGATCAACCAAAGGTTGAAAGCTCTAACTCTGAAACGTCTCCTCCTAAATATTCTAAAATTCCATCAGAAGTCAGAGAAAAATTATGCAAAAAGTCTTGCTTCGAGCATGTAGAATACTACATAAATTATTCTTACAAGATTTGTGAAAAACTTAAGCAACAAGAACTAATGCATACCAAACTTAAAAATGATCACAAAGTATCTGATGAAAAGATTATCTCCCTTCAAAATTCTTGGAACAAAACTCTAAGAGAACTTGAAATTATATCAAAACAACTCGAAGAGATGACAAAAAATCTTGAACTGGAGAAGATAGCTCATGCAGCAACTCAAGTTGATCTCGCCAAAGTTAAAAGTTCTAAAACCATTGTGGAAAAGCTTGTAAATGAACGAAAAGATAAACAAAAGGCAGGATTGGGTTTCACTCATGAACCGATGCCAGAATCAATAACAAATACCTTACCAGAAAATTTTAACACTCATGATCACTCACCAGAATACAAGGCAAAATTAAAAGCTTTTCAAAACAAGACCAAGATGTCTGATGCTGAAGAAGAGAAAACAAATGTGGAAATTTTCGAAGAAAAAGATCACGAAAAGGTAAAAAATGGTCATCCTGTTAAAGTAAAATCTTATGAACCAAAAAAAAGAAAGTTTTTGTTCCTAAAGAGTCAGTTTTGGAGGAAGTGAATATTATAACTAATAACCAAAACTCAGATTTTCAAAACAAAAATGATGAAGAAACATCAGAAGATTCAAATTCATTTGGAATTCTAAATGAAAAAGAATCTTCAACTGAGGATGTTCAATCTAAACCAAAAACTGGATCTACAAATCAAGGAACCAGAGAAGAAGAAGAAAGATAAATAAATTAAAAATGAACAAATAAAAATTCAGGAAAATCAAACAAAAGAAACAAATCAAGCAACAAAATTAAAGCCAATTAAATTTGTATCTGCTGGTTTGCTGAATGTGAACTCCATTCAAGATGTTAAAGAAAATCCTAAGAACAAATCAACCTCTGATCTGAAAATGGGTTTAGATTCTAAGACTTCCGATGTAGCTAAAAGATTTGTATGTAAGGAAAACAAGAATGAAATTCATGTTCAAAAACAAAAACAAATTGTGCAAAAGAAAAGTGGTTTAAATCAAAAGCATAATTCTTCAAATCAAAAACAACAAATTAACTCTTTGGCACCTAAAAGTAACCAAGTTTCTAATGTTGCGTCAACGTCAAAGGTTAATAAGCAATTATTCAAGACTCCACATAGGTATTGTAACATATGTGACTTGTATAATCACAAAACGTTTGAATGTTTTTTTAACAAATACTGTCACATTTGCGATATGAGAAATCACTCAACTTCAGAGTGTTATTTTAACAAATACTGTACTTACTGTGATGAGCAAACTTACTTTAGAAAGAATTCACAGAGGAGAGGATTTGCCACCTCAACAGTAAGCAAAGGTTATGTTAATCCGCAATATAAACGAACCAAAATGTTGATTTTCAAAGATTAACACACCAACCCTCCTTAGGTTTGAACACTTTCAAAAGAAACAATTCAGTGAGACCTAAACAATACTTCAATGATAATTTCATTCCAAGGTCAATGAGAATTAATAACAAAAGTTTTGAAAATAAAAGATTTTCAAACAACGGTCAGTCAAAAAGCATGAATTTTCCAAACAAGCATAATTTTATTACAAATAACAGAATTGGTAAATTCATAAAGAATAAACCTAATGTCAACAAACTTCAATTTAAACAATTTACTATTGTTGACAAGTTTGGAAAACCCAAGACCATTTCGGCTTGGGTAGATAATTCAACTTAAATTGTTTTGTTTTGCAGGTACGCCCTAGAAGACCAATCAATACTTGGTATGTGGATAGCGGGTGTAGCCGGCATATGACAGGCAACCAGGCCTTATTACAAGATTTTAAGTTAAAAGATGGAACGCATGTTGCCTTTGGTGGTGATGTAGGAGGAAAAATAACCGGAGAAGGAACAGTATCCAACAGGATTATAAGCTTTGATAAAGTCAACTTCTGTTCACAATTGAACTTTAATTTGTTAAGCGTATCCCAAATTTGTGATAAATCCTACTCTGTACTTTTTGATTATTCTTTCTGTTATATCTTGAAGCTAGAATTTTAGATAAACAAGGATTGCGTGGTTGTTAAAGCTGTCAGAGAACGAGACGTATACAAACTGGATATGTCTCAAGTGGACTCTTCTACAGAAACAACTTGTCTCTTTGCTAAAACATCAAATGATGAAAGCCAGCTTTGGCATAGACGTCTCGGACATTCTAACTTCAAGAATATGAACAAGCTTGTAGTGGGAAATCATGTTATTGGCCTTCCATCAAAGAAGTTTGCCATAACTATTTATGCTCAGCATGTTTAAAGGGGAAACAGCACAGAGCTTCTTATAGGTCCAAGAGAATAAACTCAAATTCCAAACCCCTTCGGTTGTTACATATGGACCTTTTTGGACCAACCAACCTAAAGAGTATTGGAAGAAAATCTTACTATTTAGTTATCATTGATGACTATACAAGATTTTCATGGGTTTTCTTTCTAAATGCTAAATCTGAAACAGCTGAATTAATAAAAGAATTTATCATAAAAGTAGAAAATCAACTTGATGAAAAAGTAAAAATAATTAGAAGTGATAATGGGACGGAATTCAAAAATCTAACTCTTGACATGCTTTGTGCAGAGAAAGGAATAGCTCATCAGTTTAGTGCTCCCAGAACTCCTAAACAAAACAGAGTTGCTGAAAGGAAGAACCGAACATTGATTGAAGCGGCACAATCCATGTTAGCCGATGCTAAAATTCTGATCACATTCTGGGATGAAGCAATATCAACTGCATGTTTTGTTCAGAACCGTTCGTTAATTGTTAAAGACAAACTAAAAACTCCATATGAGTTAATGTTTGGCAGGAAACCAAACATAAATTTTCTTAAATCTTTGGGTTGTCCGGTTATGATTCTGAATTCAAGTGATCATTTAGGAAAATTTGAATCAAAATCTGATGATGGATTTTTCGTTGGATATTCATCTGTTTCAAAGGCCTATCGAGTTTATAACTCTAGGACTAACGTTATAGTTGAAACATTCAATGTTAAATTTCTTGAAAACTCTTTTCCATCAATGTCAAATGGTCCTGCATGGTTATTTGATTTAGATTCATTGTCAAACTCTTTTCAATCCAACTTGTTTAATCAATCTAACTTGCTTGATTCTATAGGTGAAAAGAAAATTCAAGGAGATCTCTGTTCATTCAGTGACAATTCGGATTCTGACGATGTAGATGATTCAAGCTCAGACTATCCCTTCTTTTCTTTTGTTAGAGATTCTATTTTTCAGTCTAATAATGATAATCAGTCTCATCAAGATAATGATCATTCTGTTTCTCAAAACCAAGATGTGTCACAACCAATTCCTAATGATGGTACAGAAATTGTACAACCTGAGTCTGGAACATCATCTATCTCTGGTGATGTAGTTGATTATGGTAATCTTGATTACTTTATCAACTCACCGACTCAAGTTCCCAATTTTAATCTACATTCTTCAAGCCTATTGCATCAGCTTTCCAACTTGAATCAAACCAATCTAGATGTTCATGTTCAAGGAGATGAGATTCTGACATCTCGTATTCACAAGAACCATCCAACATCTCAGATTATTGATCCTTTGAGTGAGAGAATGACGAGAACTAAATCAGAACAAGCAAACGTGTGCTTATACTCTTGCTTTCTTTCTCAAATTGTTCCTAAAAACGTGACATAAGTGTTAAAGGACAATGGTTGGATCGAGACTATGCAAGAAGAATTATTATAGTTCCGCAAACAAGAAGTGTGGAATCTGGTGGATTTACCTGAAGGAGAAAATGCTATAGGCACAAAATGATTATTTAGAAATAAAACTGATGATCGAGGATTTGTTATCCGAAATAAAGCGAGATTAGTTGCACAAGGATACACTCAAGAAGAAGGTATTGATTATGATGAAGTATTTGCTCCAGTTGCAAGACTTGAATCTATTCGTGTCTTCCTGGCTTATGCCTCATTCATGAAATTTAAAGTGTATCAAATGGACGTAAAGGGTGCATTTTTGTATGGTTCTATCACCGATGATGTGTACGTGAAGCAACCTCCAGGTTTTGAAGATGCTACATATCCACATCGTGCATACAAGCTCAGCAAAGCTTTATATGGACTACATCAAGCCCCTAGAATCTGGTATGAGACATTGTCATAGCACTTAATCCAACATGGATACACGCAAGGGAAAATCGATCCAACTTTATTCATAAGGAAGGATGCTGATGATCTCTTATGTGTACAAGTGTATGTTGATGATATCATATTTGGTTCTACAAGTCCAAAACTGTGCAATGAATTCGAAGAAATCATGAAATCTTGATTTCAGATGAGTTCTATGGGAGAGATAATTTTTTTCTTGGACTACAAGTTAAGCAATCTGCAGATGGTATTTTTATCAACCAAGAGAAGTTCGTCGACAAACTCTTGAAGAAATTTAAGCTGCAAGATTGTCAGTCCATTAGAACTCCAACTGATGTGAACATCAAGATTGAGCCTGATTCGAAAGGAAAATCAGTAGACCAAACATTATACAGATTGATGATTGGTTCTTTGATATATCTCACTGCATCTAGACCAGACATTATGTATGCTGTTTGTGTCTGTGCAAGGTATCAATTAGACCCGAAAGAATCCCACTTAATTGCTGTCAAAAGAATATTCAGGTATCTCAAAGGTGAAGAAAACTTCGAGT
Source organism: Flaveria sonorensis (assembly GCA_025506505.1). Taxonomy (NCBI): domain Eukaryota; kingdom Viridiplantae; phylum Streptophyta; class Magnoliopsida; order Asterales; family Asteraceae; genus Flaveria; species Flaveria sonorensis. The sequence goes on along the minus strand of CM046429.1, from coordinate 38,071,907 downwards.
TACATGGATATATGATAGTGATTATAGCGGATGTTGTCAAGATAGAAAATCAACAACGGGTGGTGTCAATTTTTAGTACCCAGATTAGTCTCATGGCAATGCAAGAAACAATCAAATGTCTCTGTTTCTACTGCAGAAGCTGAGTACATTGCTGCTTCAGCAGGATGTTCTCAAATCCTTTGGTTACAAAACAACTGCTGGATTACGGGTTCAACTTCTTAAAACACCTATTTACATTGATAACACAGCTGCTATGTTCATTACAGCTAATCCTGTCCAACATTCTAAAACAAAACATATTGAAATTCGATATCATTTTCTCAGAGATAACTCTGAAAAAGGTTTAATCATTTTGATTCAAATTGCTACTGAAAAATAGTTGGCCGACCTTTTTACTAAAGCCTTCTTACCAGGATGGTTTGAGTACTTGGTAGAGTCAATTGGTCTTATTAACCATATGTAAAAATTGGTTTTTGAGTATTTCAGTTAATTGAGTCTAAATATGATCAGAACCCTCCTTATATGAATAGGACACGTCAGAGAACCTATCAAAGTTAATTGCCTGATTGTAATTTTTGTGTGTGCATGTTTATTAGAAAAAACAAAAATCAAATACAAAAATAGAAAATTGAAAAACAAAAGATAAAAATATAAAACCAAAAATCACAAAAATAGTGTCTTTCCTTATAATATATAGGAATGAATTTGTTTGCAATACGTGAGAAATGATAGTACATTAGTATGATCAGTTGCATACTTCTCTTTCGATTAAATGTCTGACGTGATCAGATATGATGTGCAGGTAAGCTCAGCAATTAGACTGAAAAGTAAATTCTTGTGATTAAACTAAATCACTCATCATTCATGTATGTCTATCTTAGCACTAATGAGTAGTGTTGATTTCTCAAATTGATTTCTTGTTAAGACATAATCTCACCCTCATGGTGATATGAATAACCATGAGCTCTAATTATTTAATGCATCTAACACTTCTCTGTTATGAGTCATCATAGACCTGAAGTGATGAGATATCCTTTGTTGTAAGTGATTACAGACCTGGATATACTCACTGATGTACAAAGATGCCAATGTGCACAAACACCAGATGAGATCTGGTTATAGTATATATCAGGTTAACAAGTTGAGAATAGTGACTTCTTGCATATCTTTATAGAATTAACCTCTCTAAGTCTAAGTGGACTGATAATGTCATATCATTGTACCTTATACAATCCAAGAATTGAAAAATAGTGTGCTGAGTACCTTGCCAAAGCACTCATTTTCTGTCCTTAGATTCCGTGTCTCCTTTGCTGTAAAAATGCTGACCTGGAATACACTTGATAGGATTTAATCACTGTCTGTGACTATCCATCAATTTTTTTATTTTAATGTGCTGATCACTGCTAATATGATCTCACTGCAGACATGATTCATTGAATATTAGGATTTTATTCTACTTTCATTTTGATTTTTGCATGTTTTCTGTGTGCAGGCAATTTAACAATGATTGTATGCTCTTCATGTGACAAATTCAAGAAACTTCTAAGTTTTATCAAACTTAAAAGTTTAGAGGGAGTAACAAGAGTTAAAACTGATTGTCAAATTTCAAGATATGAAAAATCATGAAAAATCAATCTAATATTTTGGATGGAAAGGATGATGCTAATATGTTCAAGCAGTGTGTGTACAAAATGTAAAATGACGAAAAATATTTTTAATGGAAAGCTTCTTGCAAAAGTAAATGAGATTTTTTTTTTGTTAAAAAAAATTAGAGACTAAAATGACAGGAATTATTTTGAAAATTAAATCAAAAATAAAAGGTCAAAATAAAAATTAAAAATTTCAAAATAAAAATAAAAATTAAAAGTCAAAGTTCAAATTGAGGGTATATTTTGAAAATTTTGGGTGAAAGTCAAAATTTGACTAATTAAAGTCAAAATTTGATTAACTGTTTTAATATTAGTATGTGAACAGTGCTAATATGTCTAAACAGTGTACAGGTGGAAGATCTAAAATTACAAGTGTTAGGACACATGAAAGTCATCTCATGCACCTAAACAGTCTTCATAAGTCCAGGATTAGGAGCATGATGATTTTTCAAGATTTGTACAAGTGTTGGACGTTTCAGACAACCTCATGCGTCTAAACAGTTCTCATGAGTCTGAGAATGTGGTTAAGTGTTGGGCGTTTTATCATTCCCATACGCCTAAACAGTTGCCATGATTCCAAGTGTAAACACCAAGTGTTAAGTATTGGGCGTTTCAGCTAAGCTCATGCGCCTGAACAGTGCAAAAGCGCCTACACAGTGCTTATGCGACTGAACAGTGCTCATGTGCCTAAGCCCATGCGCACAAACAGTGCTCATGCGCCTGACTCCATGCGCACAAACAGTGCTCATGCGCCTAAGATTTTTCACTTAGTATATAAACGACACTTTGTGTTTTCTGATTTCATTCTCAAATTCCCCTGAACTCTTAATCCTTCGAACCCAGTGTGCTTCTGATAAACGCTTATTCCTCATTTTGATCGATTTTTGAGTTACTTTGTATTCAAAGTCTTTGTGCTTAATTCTAAGTGTAAGTTCATGATCAAAATCACTGATATCGTTGATTTACAATTGGATTAAGCTGGGCGTTTCGACCCTATTCGGCTTTTGAAAATCTAGATTGTATGCAAATCTCAATTGATGGTTAAATGACTAAATGACTGAAATTGATGCTTGAATGTATATGGACTTGATTTCGACTCAGTTTGTTCATTCAAATCGAAGTTCTCATCATCTGTTGATTGTGTGTTGATTTTCATCTCTGATGAAATGAACAGTCATAGAATATTTTTTTTAATAAAATTTTTTTAACAAAATCTATTGAAAATAGTTTTTAAATCAAAATTTGAAATCTAAATGTGTTTAATAATCAAGAAATCATTGTTTGAAATATTTAATTTTAGCAGAATGATTTTAAAAATATTGATTTTAATTGTTAAAACTTCAATTTTAATGTCTTTTGTTTAATTTGCAGATGGCTGATTTAAAGTTTGAGCAAAACACAATGTTGCTGCTCTATTAACGAGGATATTCAAATGCTGTAGGCTACGAAGATATGATCAGATTTCTATTAAGGACGAAGTACGTATATGCCATGTGCTACCAATCGATTATCTATGCACGTCTGATTAAGAAGTTCGGAGCAAGGCATATTGATGTTGATGATAATGGAGCTGAAGTGGTCCGAGGCTTTATAACAAATTTAGAATGATTGAAGTCTCTGAAGACTCAATTAGACAAGCCTTGAGGTTAGGACCTAATGATCCAGAAGATTTATCCGAGCTAACGTTTGATGAATGTAGACAAACATTCATGGAATGGACATCCTGACCATTTCCTAAGAAACTATTCTTTCGTGCTCGTGTGTATAACCATTGGAAGCTTATATGTTACATTTTCCAACATTGCATGTCAAAACGAAGTGCGGGATGGAATTCTTTCCCTGTTGACATTGCATCACCCATTGTAGCACTGACTACTAATAGTGATTAATATGTCTAAGTGGATTCTAAATGGTTTTATCTTTAATCTTGAAAAGGGAATCAGGAACAAGTATCTCATGTATCCTAGATTTCTTCAGATGATCATAAATGAAGAGTATCCAGACATACGTGTGTATGGTATGAGTGGTGAAACTAGAATTAAGACATTCTAACCAGATTTCATCTGACTGATTGTAAGGTTCCTAAGACTCCCATAGTCAAAAACCACTCCTAAGGACCTGATCTTGAGGGGGAGTGTGTGGATGAACACCAATATAGGGCTATGATTGGGTCACTTATGTACCTAACAGCCAGCAGGCCTGATATCATGTTTGCTACATGTATATGTGCAAGATATCAAGCCAACCCTATGATGTCACACATGGTTGCTGTCAAGAGGATTCTTAGATACCTCAAAGGAGCTCCTAAATTGGGACTTTATTGTCCAAAGAATTCTGACTTCAATTTGTATGCATATATAGATAGTGACTATAGTGGCTGCAATATAACTAGCAAGTCTACATCTGGGGGATGTCAATTACTTGGTGGAAGGATAGTCTCATGGCAATGCAAGAAGAAATCTTGTGCATGTGCATCTACTGTTGAAGCTGAATACATTGTTGCTGCAAGCTGCTGTGCTCAAGTGCTTTGGATTCAAAATCAGATGCTAGATTATGGATTCGACTTTAAGAAGACTTATAATCACATAGAGAACAATAGTGCTATCTCAATTACAGAGAATCCAGTACATCACTCAAAGACAAATCACATCAATATCAGGTATAATTTGATCTTAGATAATTTGAAAAAGGATTGATTAAACAGGTCAAAGTTAACATAAATGAACAATATGCTGATTAGCTACTAGTTTGAGTATATTTTCTTAAATTAATTTCAAAATTGTTTTTCAAAAGGTGTGTCTTAATTGTTGTCTAATTTATCATTCATATAAGCCCATGTTTATCTTGGATGAAACTTTTCAAAGTGTATAATCCTTAGATTTTTTAGAAGTATAGACAGATTTTCTTTTGGAAGAAATTAATTTGACTTTAAAAGAAAATTATGTCTTTAAAACTTATAACTACTTACTAAGGGATTTAACTTCGGAAGAAATTCTAAATATCTTTCGAAGCTTAAATTCTAATATCTTTCGAAGCTTAAATCTGCTTCTATGAAATTAAGTCTCGGAAGTTTTATTTTATCCTTGAAAATAATTTCTGAAGTTTAATATCTTCCGAACCAAATCTGTCTCGGAAGCAAAATTACTCTAAGTATATTTTCTTCCAAAGTACTTTTTCTAAAACTAAGGAATATTTCGAAGTCAATTTGGGCTTCGAAAGCTTTCCTTAAGCTTCCAAAACAAGGGACTTCCCTCTCTCTTCTTCTTTTTCATCTGCAACGTTTCAATCCCTAAATTACCCACAAACCCTTGTTTTTCTTCCAACCTCTCTTCCAAAATGCTTCATAAAATGGTCAAACCTGAACCCCAAAACCAGCCAGCCATTGTCATGTTTCTACACAGGCAACACAACCAAGTTGCTCTGTTGTCTACTAAAAAAGAGCCTGGTTTTTCAGAGATCTCGCACTTTCTTTCCAACTTTCTTACCATACTACCCTTACCATTGACCCTCCTCTATATGAAGATCAACTTTTAGAGTTCTTGAGGACTTGTCAAGTAGTCATCATGGATGGTGAGAAGCCACTATCTGCCTCGGTGCAGGGGAGGATGGTTTTCATCACTCCAAAACCATCAACCAATACCTGCGGCTGGATGATGAAGATGGTGAATAGTCCTTCACCATGGAGGCGATCAATGATCATTCCAGTAAATAGGCTATGAAGGTGACTACTCAGTCAGAACCTTCAGGAAGGGAAAGGTCTCATCATAGCGGAAAGACCTCCTCCATGTGGTCATTCACTCTCTATCCAACAAGCATGGAGGATGGCACCAAGTTCTAGAATATCTTTCCTATATAGTCCATAGAATGGTCCAAGGGATCAAGTTCAGGTACTCTCAATTTGTATATACAAATTTAGTTGCTAACTTAGATTCCCATAAATATTACATGTTCCTTAGATATGTCCAACACATTCTTAACTATGGACTGGGCTCAAAGTTTAGGGGAACAGGTAATGTTCTAAAGCTGGGAAAGAAGAAGCCCAACATCTTTAAAATAATAAGGAAAACCACTGTTGGTTTTTTTGTGGTAGAAAAAGCCCCTATCCCAAAAATATTAGAGTAACCTGCTCAAGGTGAAGACTTGGCCATCCCGGCCAATGTTAAACCCACACCTTCTTCACCACTACCTACACAGCCACAAATCACTATCACCTACACAAGAAAATCCAAACGAACCCCTGCTCGGTCTACTCAGATTGAGCAGGCCCCTATATACTCACCCATACATGAGCAATTGGAAACAAGAGCTCCCACTTCTCCTGTGGAGCAGACCACTCTCATTCCTTCTATGATCGGTGCTGAGGTTCCTCATGCTCAACCTGATAAGCTCACAACCCAGCCTTATGCCATCTTCCTAAGTCTTAACACTCAGATGATCAACCTTCAGGGGAAAGCTACTATCCCTAGCCTTTCGATCTTAACCAACCTATTCTTAACCTTAAATTCTATGATGATGAAGACATGGGATTCAATGAGTACCATGAATTTCTCTTCTCCTCCCTAACTCAAGGAGAGATGAGTGCTCCTGACACCCCCATGTCTAGCCCACATCAACCACCCACCACTAAGGTGGACCTCTTTAAACATGTTCAAGAGGTCCATGTAGAAGAGGCTCTTACCTTTGCAAGTGATTACATCATTCAGACCTCAACCACGGTAATCCAGCCTCTTAACACTTCTTATGAAACTGTCACAAAGCAGGGGAAATCTAGAGACCAAGAAAAAATATCTGGTGGTAAGAGGGATGACTTTGGTAATGTACTCTCATTCCTCCATAATTCTTCTGATAAAGATGAGGTGAGCATGAAACAAAATGTGCAAAAATTGACGGATACATGCACATATCTTGTTTATAAGGTTAGTCACCTTGAATCCCAAGTGGATACCTTACAAAGGCAGGTGATTAATCAGCAACTTGAGATCACTGATCTCAAGGGCAAGCTAGCTGAGAGGCCGGCCAGGCATGCTCAACCATGGCCACAAGCACCTGTGGATGTGGTGGACCTAACCTCTAGCTCACTTGTGCAAGTAAGTGATGCTACCAAAAAGGGGGAGAAAGTCACTAAAATCATAGAACATGGGAGCACTGCCCAGAGTATGGACATTGAGGATTCAACCCTCACTTGCAACTATCCAAACTCAACAACCTCCTCTGATCCACATCAATGTGGATGCCATCCTTCAAAGCATACCAAGGGCCATGTCACCTCCATCCAATCCTTCAGATAATCCAATCATAGGATGGGGGTATGACAGTGATAGAAGGACCTTGGTGCTTTCTAGATACCAGGGTCAACAAGAAGTCTTCAATATCTATAACTTGGGATTCTATGAAAGCTTCCCTCTGCCAATCCTTCCATTTGTCAACCCAAGTCAAAACAAACATGCAGACAGATTGGCAGAGAGGATTCAAAGGAGGGTGTCTAAGGAGTTTAAGAGAAGAACAAGCATGTACAGACAAAGGCTAGCAGGGAAAACAGTTGGTCAACCGGATACTGAGTTAAACCCTAAGATTAGCTTCAAAGGGGAAACCTCAGTTGAAGGCCTAGTTGTGGACTCTGTGAACCTTCAGACTCCGACTCCTTAGTAAACCTCAGTTGAAGGCCTAGTTGTGGACTCTGTGAACCTTCAGACTCCGACTCCTTTAGTACCAACCTTTATAAGTGAGACACCAGTTGGTGAAATTGTTTTACAGCCTCTCCCTGGCCAGAGCTCAAGTGAATAACAAGTTCAAGAAGACCAAAGCTCTCTTCTCCCTGAGTCACATAGGCTAGTGATTGACGAAGGAAATAATTTCTAACTTTAGAGGAGATTGAGGAGGAGAAAAGGGAGAGGAAGACGAAGGCAAGGTAAGAAAGACTAAGAGAGACCCCTAGCTTCATGCAGGCTGCAATCAGGGTTGCCCATAGGCCAAACACTCAGGAAGATGAGTTAAGGTCAGCCAGATTGAACTACTTGGGAACTAGGAACTATAATGTTGATGACCTAATCTTTCTTCCCTTGGATGAATTGAATGAAACAAAGACATAGAGGTGTCTAAAGAGAGGAAGGAGGCTGGGGATGGTTATCTTCTTGAAGCTGTATGGGTTCTCCGGAAGGAGGCTTGGTCTGATGTCTCTATCCATAATGGTTGAGCACATCAGGGTGATCAAGCAGAATATCAAAAGGGGTGAGCTTCAAAACTTGCATTCTCCACCAAGTCAAGCTACACCTAAAGCTAAAGTCAAGGTTGAACCCAACCACACAACAGAACCAAGACCTATTGCTGACCCACAGCCAGCTTCATCTTTTGACCCACAGCAAGGTCCTGAACCTTCTTCTGAACATATGAATAGGAAGGACCAAACTGAGAAGGAAAAGGAGAGAAGAGGTGATCAAGACCAACCTTCTCATTTAAAGTACAGAAAGAGGAAAAGGATGGCTATTAGAAGAGACTTGAAGTCAAAGAAGAAGAAGAAATCTAAGGCATCCACCTCTTCACCTTAGGATGAGTTAGAACACCCTGAGGGTGAACCAAAAGTGGCTGCTTAACCAACTCCTTTACAAGTAGAGTCTCTAGCTGCTGAGAGACCCATCATGTCTTATGTGTATTCTCCAAACCCAAACGGATGGTATATCATAAGAGATCAAGGAGATCAACAAGTATTATTCTATTAAAACATACTTGACCTACCTAACATGATCTTTTGCACATGAGGAGGTACTATTAAAGCCTGAAGAATCCAGACCAGCTGATGAGAGAGGAATCGCTTTGATTCTGATGTGGCTGTAAACAAGTAGAAGATCAAACTTCATAGTGAATTCAAGTTTTGGTAGCATCAGCCTAGGGGGAGTTTGTAAGATCAAGAGTTTATCTTAGAGGCTAATGCTAACCGAAGATCTCTCATCATGCACTGAAGTACAAGGAAGTACTTCGGAAGATTTGACAATGAACAAAGAAAATAACTTAGTGTCAAATCTTCCGAAGCCAAAGAAAGAAATCTTCCGATTCTAAAAGTGAAGTCTTCCGAAGCTTTAAGACAATGTCTTTCAAATCTTAAAGACTGAACTCTTCTGAGGACGAAGAAGACATATGTCTACTTACACACTTTTGACAAAGCAGAAGACCTTTCCACTGCCAGCTCTAAAGACCCACCAACTTATATAAGTTGGTGATTACCTTTTTACTTTTATCAGCTGCACATCATGGTCTTTTATCTGTAACTTCCTGCTTTAGTACTTTTATCCTTATGTAATACAATAGGATGTGAGCTATGACATGTCATAGTCACATGACAAAAGGCAATCTGCCTTTTGACTTTACATTATTCTCGTTGTCTAGATTAGTGTCCAGCTGGCCTTCAAAGTATGGTCTGCTGTAAGATGTAGTATAAAGTATCTCATGCAATTAGTCTTTGAACTAAGCTTTGTAACGCTTGTAAAATACTTTAAAGCAATATACATCATCCTTGAAAACCAATCTTTGTGTTCTTGAGTGTTCCTTACTTATTTGTTTATTATTTCCTTGCTGGTTCTCTATTTGATCTAGTAAGTGTGTTACCTCCAACTGTGAAACTGTTATTGAACCATAAAACCCGGTCCTTCAATAAGTCAATGAGATTCATAAAAATAGTTCGAGTCAAAGTACCGGATTTAAGAGTCAAAGTAGTTCGAGTCCACATAGTAGAAAATAAACTTTTAATGACACGCAAACAATGACACTAAATGTATGATATGTAAAAGTCTGTGTCATAAAATTAATGTCATCTTTATTGAAATTTGAAGAAACGATGACACTTATATTTGCGTGTCATCGTTTTAGTATCATAGAAACAAAAAAAAAACTCTTGAGATCTGATATCATATAACATCATTCCTTCAACCTACTTTAAATTTATAATACCAACAACATAGATTAATTGTGCAGCCATTTAAAAGAGTTTTTTATTCTAAAATTAAAATTACTAATGATGACTATCATATATAAAACAATGACAACCCTTTGAATACCCAACTTGGACTTTAATTGGAATTCCAATAGCCAAAAGTTTTTTCAATAAATACTTTTGCCTTCACTCCCAAATATATTTAATATTTAATTCACTAATTGGAAATCGAATGACCTGATTGACCCTTCATCAACATCTAAATAAGTCTTTGCCATGAAAATGTGTATATTTAATATTTTATAGTAACCGGGTATTTTATTCCCTCTTTATTTAAAAAAAATATCTTTTAAAAAAAAAAAACATACTAAACATAACTGTTTGGAGATGGTTGATGTAAAAAAACAAAACAATATAGAATATGTCTTATGCTATATATATGTATCTATATATATATATATGTATCTATCTATATATAATATGTATCTATATATATATAATATAATGATATTATATATATATATATGTATCTATATATATATATATATATATTGTAGATATATATATATACACACAAAAAAAAAAAAAATGGGACCAACCGTTTGGAGAGAGTTTGGGATTTGAGTTGATTGATTGATGGTAGGCTACTGTATCCACTTAGTCGTTTTATTATATAGAATAATTTTTTTTAAATGTGTTTTCAATAAGAGTTAACATATGTGAATTAATAATATTTTTTTCTTAGTTGTTATTGGAAGCTTTTTTTTTTAAATTTCAATAATTAAACTTTTTTTAAATTAATTCATTGTCAAGATAAACGTTCGGACTTCTTATTTTTTTAACCTTTACTAATTTTCTAAAACAAGTTCTCAAATTTGAAATGCCTAAATCACATAGTGCCCTCTGAAGTTTGAGTTCAAGGCACGAATCAGTAGACTCTCAAGTAACATTCAGTCTTCTACAGGTGATTATAAGGGCCTCATCTCACAAGAGAACTGGTATATTTTCTTGATTCGACCTTGAAACCCTCTAATTGACTGCCATGTTTGTTGTGGGCGGGGTTCTTCATCCTCAGGTGAACAGGTTCGATTGTCGATGTATGAGCTAGCGCTTTCATTCAAATTGTTTTTTTTGTTTCACTAGCATTCCGTTGATTATATATGAGCATTTCATTTGCAATTGCTGGCTATTTTCAAAATTGCAAGTTGTCGACCCCACCGTTCACCTAGAAAGTCAACGAAGACCAAATCATTGTGTGTTCAAGCAGAAACCGCCTTTTTCTTGTGGCTTAATAAGGGTTTCAAGGCTTTGGAAGGAAAACGGGGACGTGTTAATGATGAATATTCAGAAACAGATTTTTGTTAACTACAACATAAAAAGCAATGGTTTATATTTTCACCATTTTATGTATTACTAGTTTATGATTCTAAGAATATTATATGACATCTGGCATATTCAGGTCACTTTCCGATCAGCACGAGCATGATTTTTCGATCATACATTCATACATTTAATGTTATTTACTTAATGCGTCATTATTGCACAAACCTTCACGACCTTTTACGTAACCGTAATTCGAAGAATTGCCGAATCGCACACGCGTTTGCCACAAACGTTGGTGATTTGTCAAAATGGTTTTCAAACAATCATAATTGGTGTGAAATTATGTGTTATATGATTATATGATTAATTATGTAGCCTGGTTATGAAAATTGTAAATTTTCTAGCATTTACGCGTTTTTTGCGCATTTCAGGCTTTTAACGCATGATTTACCTATATATGAAAAAAGTAAGTTGAGAAATAGTTAAGTTTAATGTGCTTTTCTTTGGCCATAAAAGTTTCTATGTTGTTCATTTTAACCCCCCCAATGAGTGTTTAAAGGGGAGAACAGGGACAACTTTCTATTGCTTCTTCAGATTTCTTATTGGGGTTTTTGAGTGAGGGGCTGTGACGATGGCGGCCAGGTGGAGGCGGTTTCCTCTTCGGTGAATCCAGTTTCTTCTATTGTTGCAGTCGGTGTGTTCCGTTGGGTGGACCCAATGACCACCTGAGTTCTGACAACCCCCAAATCGAGGAGACCCCTATTCAAGGAGAGGGAGGGGTTATAGTCTCCGGTAACCCACCGCCGCTATCTTCATTAGGTGTATGCACACGGTTGCCGGCTGTGCTCTGTTTATCGTGCCCTAGGTGGCAATGGTTTGGCGGCTATGATGCATTTGCGCCTTTGCTCTGTTTTTCGAGCCCTAGGTGGTGATGGTTGGCGGTGAGGTGGGTTTATATTGTTACGACGGTTGTGGATAATACTGCTGCTCTGCTCCTATTCTAGTTAGGGAGGGGTCGACAGTTGACTTGCAACCATCCTGGGCTCCGGCCGACTCTGTTGGCATTGTCGGTGGGGGAACGATAGCGGCGTTTCCTTTTGATTATGATGAAGGTATTCGGGTATGCATGTTCTATCGACTCAATGATGATGTGCGAAAGCTCATATGAGATTTAGGGTTTCACTTAACCCTAATAGTCTGTTGGATCTATGGGTTTTTCATGCCTTGTTGTTTCTCTACTGCTTGGTGTTTTGTTTTGGGTATTTCTGATCTGAACCCTAAATCCTTGTGTTTCTGTTTTGTTATGAACCTCTAAGTTCTGGTTATTGGATGGTGATGATAGGCAAAACAACCTTGAACATTAATCTTCTGTTTTTGGTCTATGACTGTGGTACATGTCTCAGTGTTCATAAGTCGATGATGATGACAACCCGTCATTTGAGACCCGTGTCACATTCATTGATTGTTTAGATCGGAATCTTTACATTGGTTTGTTTCTGGTTTATTGATGATAGTGGTTTATGGTACGTCGATGATTGTTGTCATGAGACATCACTGACAAGTGTGGTGTTTTGCACTTGCAACCTGTATGCAGCCATGGTAACTCAATACCTAGATCTTAGCCTAATTGTTTTTGTTTTTGAAATAAGTTTGTCTGTTTTTTACTAGCTTTGTTAACATATACGTTTGAGACAAAATGCCAGTTCTGTGAAAAAAATGCTATGATGATAGGAACGTGATGATCGGATAATATACATTTATCTGAGCCTCTGTTTAACCAGTTTGTCATGCGCGCAACGGGCGCACGGGGAAATAACACTAGTTATAATAAAAATGCATTTGAACTAGCAAAATAATATTATTTCATGTTATTAATGTTTGTTTGATATTATGTGAGCATTTGGTGGTTTCGGTGCAGAAAAAGTTAAATCGCATAGCGATTAAACAATTTTATAAAACGACGGCGGGCCTTTCTTGTAAAAAAGTAATATATAAAAGCCCAACCCCCAACCCTAATCCCCATTTCAGCCGCAAACATCCCCTTCCCTTTGCCCTTTCAATTTTTAACACACACATATATGAACACATACACACATTGATTCTTCCTTGCAATTGATGATGATTATGGATTTGTTCTTGCAATTGATGATGATTATGGATTGTTCTTGCATCAAAAACGTATAGCATGCATCATTACAAGTAAGTTTTATGTTAGATTTCATATCCTTTGATTATCATAATGAATATGAACCCTAGATATCTAAACTCGATTCAAAACTTGAAATTGATGATTGATTATTTGTTAGTATTCAATATAATTGATTATGGATTGTTCTTGCATCAAAACCATGTGTTCTTACGTTTTAAATTAGGAAACTTTGGGCATGATAAAGTTTGTTGGTTAGGTTAACATGTTATGGATTATTGTCGAATGTGTTACATGTATATTTGAGATGTTTGTTGTGATATGATTTATAATCTTGAAATGGGTTACACATGTGTAACGATGTCATACTTTCCAAAAATAGAAACTTTTCAAAAATAGATTTCTGACATGAAACTTTATGTGAATCATTATTTGAGCTATTTAGCATGAGTAAACATGTTTCTACTTATTGAATCGCCAATGAGTCGCCGGGTCAGTCCGATCAACTTTGGTAAAAAAGTTAAACTTGTCAAACATTTCTCGAACACGCTAGCAAATACATTGTTTGGATACAACGAGGTTCATCTTGACCATTATGTACACACACTCATGGACATACATTTGTTAGGTAACAATCATTTTTTGGCTTTTACGCTTCATGTTTTCCTATGCATCTAAGGTGAGTCTTTATAGCCCTACTTTTACTTACTTTTCTTTTTGAGGGAGAAGCATGAAAACTATTTTTATCTGGTTTTGGTATTATTGGTATATCGCTTGTTACTGTAGTGAAAACATCATCACACATGTCCTTAGACACTCGAACCGTTAATAATGGGATAGCAAGATAGTTTTGGGCAGTACTGCATGACCGTTTAAGGGATGGTCAATACAATCAGTCTCACAATGATGAGAGTGTTAGAACACTTAACAGATCAAATGGGAAATCGGGTTTGTGTAAATGATACTAAGAATAAAAGTAAACAATGAGATAGAACTAAGAACAAGAACAAAGTAATATGGTTTTCAAGGATGTTGTATGTTGCTCTCAAGTTCTATTACAAGTGTTATAAAGCATAAAAAGAAATACAAGAACCTGAGATACTTTATACTACATCCTACAACCGTCCATACTATGAAAGTCAGCCGGAAACACTAATCTAGACAACAAGATCAATGTGGATCAAAGCTAAAAGAATCCCAATGAGGATCAACTTTCAAAGTGAAATGTAAAAGAATCCCAAAATGGATCATATCATGAGAATTTATACTCTAAGTAGCCTGGTTCAAGTGTGATAAAGTGCCACCATGCATTTCATAGGAGGGTAATTCTTCCATACCTCTGAGTGTGGGGTACTCAATTTGCATATCTAATCAAACCTAAACATGATAAATATCACAAAATGTTGAAAATAGATCCTTGCATGAGTTTAAGTGAACAAACATACTTACAATCAACTTTGTTCTTTGTCTATGTCTATTCCAACTTTAAACATTCTTAGATGTAGAGGATTTTGGATTAGTATGATCTCATTGCAGTTGACGGATTCATGCTTGTAAATAACATAATTTTGAAAAAATCTAAAATTCCAAAAAGATTTGTCATTTTTAGTATTTTTTTTAGTTTTGGTAGATTTTCATGTGTTATTGATTTAGGAGTGAAACTTCCATGCAATACCTCTACCAAGAGGATTTAGACTTTTGCAGGTGATGAATTGCATAACATGCCTGAGTTTCTCATTCAGTTCAAGATGTCAAGTGAACACTCTTGCTTCCTTCAAAGATCTCCTGCCAGTTGCTGAGAACTAAGAATCTTCCTCTTTGTGTCTCATACACAAAAGTTCCTCACCCTCCAAAGCTTTTGTTGAGGGAGAGTATATGTCAAGTGTAGAGAATTTTTGATGCTTCTCCTTCACTTTTGAAGTTGAGATAAAGTTGCTGATATTGCTACCTGTGCAATCCACAGTGTATGCAAATGGGTGCATTTTTGAGTCTTCAAAATAAGACTAGAAGATCAAGCTGATGAAGCATCCATCAAGTGCCGAAACAAAGTCTTTATGTGCCGAAACAAAGTCTTTTTCTTAATGCCTTTTTTTTGAAGCTTCTAAGAAGATGCTACCAAAAAGGGGGAGAAGACTACACATCAATCAACATCCAAGGTTTTTGATAATCATGAGGTTTTGGTAGCATCATCTTAGGGGGAGTATTGCTGGACTATTTAAAGATGATACCTACCAAAACCTAAGTGCCGAATCTCATGATGATTACTCAAACTTGGTCAACCGTGGTCAACCATGATCAAAGTCAATAGTCAATATCAGCGGACGTTCCGAGTGACGTCAGCACCAGGCAGTCACACATCAGCAATAGAGAATTTATCAGACGTTGAAGAATATTTGTATAATCATAAGGGCTTAAATTTAATTTTGTTCATTTATGTAAAGAGTATAAATAGACTAAGTGTAGTCATTTTATACTCTAACCATTGCTAACCATTAGAAAGTAAGCAAGCATTCTCTATGCAAGCATTGCTGAGAATTAGGCTAGTGAGAGAAACAATTAGGTTGAGTGTGTGTGAGAGAGATTATTCTTACAAACTCCATTTGTAATCTCCTAGCATCATCATACATATGAATGAATGAAATATTTATGAATGTGTTCTTGATTGTTCATCATTCATTTATTATCATACATTCAATCTTGCAATAGATCTTCACTTGAAATCATCAACAGGTCTGTGAGATTCCGTATCATAGATCTGATAAACGGCAACAATACGATTGCAATATTCGATCCATCATTTATCGAATTTTCATAATTGCTGCTTCAGCTGGTTGCTCTCAAGTTTTGTGGTTTCAAAACTAACTACTTGATTATGGTTACAATTTTCTTCAAATACCAATACACATAGATAACTCAACTGCTATGTTCATAACTGCTTATCCAATGCAATATAGTAAAACAAAACATATAGAAATTAGATATCATTTTCTGAGAGACTGCTCAGAAAAAGGTTTAATCAAGTTGATCAAAATGGATACAACAAATCAGCTTGCTGATTTATTCACTAAAACCTTTGACTCAGTGAGATTTTATTTCTTAATTGTGTCTTTAGGCATGATCAACTTAGATTAGTCATCATTACAAAGAAAAACATGATCTGTCCTTTAAAATTCTCAATATGAAAAAGCCAAAAACATCCATAAAACATATAAAACTTCAAGAATATTGTCTTGTTAATATATTTTCTTGAAAAAGCAATTCATATCATGGGAAATGATCGCACACTATACCTTTGTTTACTTGCCTGGTTTTTAACTTACAATACAGACTGATCAGATGTGATTTGATATGTGAGTAGGTTCAGCTTGAGTGGAAAATAAACACATCCATGCTTAGCATAATGCCAAGGTGACTAATTATGGGCAATTCCATTTTAAGGAGCAAGCAAGTAAGTCTTATCCTGCTGTGATCAACTCAGTCACCCAAGCACACTATGTTACAACACTTTATAACCTCTATCTTTGGACATCATGGACCCTCTGTTTTACGTGACCTTGGTTCATAGGCACCTTTGTTTTACGCAATAAAGACCTGGTGACCTGATGTTGATCCTCAATAAGTTCTAAAAAGGAACAACTTTAAAAGAATCCAATGTGATCAATTATATATTATCTTAAAGAGCATAAAAATCATGACAATAGCATTAATAAGATTTCAAAGAAATCTTAAGATATAACTTATGATTTAAGGAACATAGTTTTCAAGTGTGAAAAAGTGATGAATTGACTCATAAACGGAGGACAAACTCTAATATGAATTGAATATGGCGTCCATATTTTTTTTTCTTTAATCAATACCAAAACATGATAAACAGCATGACAAGTTGAATGTATACTCTTGCTTGAATTTGTATGGATCATAATACTTGCAATCAGCACTAGATCTATGTCTACAATCCTCATACAAAATGCTTCAGGAAGTTGGTTAGTGTCATAGTATGATCCCATTTTATGGTTTAAATGCTTGTAAATATGTTATGCGCAGTTTCCGCTTATAAACAAAAATACAAAAAGATTTTGTTTATGTTCTTTTCTTTGCTAATATGATGGACAGATAATTGCTTTTCATGCTATTCTCTTTATAAATTTCTGCTAAATGCATAAGTTCATGATTAATCACAAATTTAGGGGGAGTAGTCTTCAGCATGAAAAATGAGTACATCACATTTAAATGAAGAAAATTGGAGCTTGAGCACTATCTTGGCTTCAGGATATCTGAAGTTTTTAACCAAATCAATCTCTAGTACATTTGCCATAAAGCAAAGTCAACAAGGTCCAACAGCAATCAACAAATGATCTAACAACATGTTAGGATCATATAGGAAAAACATAACAAATATGACTTTCCGTAGATTGGTATCCTATGGTAAAGTAAAGTATACTTCCGTCAATTGAATACGGATAAAATAAGGAATGTTTGCCTTCCGTAGATGTTCTGCGAAAGAATTAACTTGTGAATAAACTTGATTGTGTATCCAAACAACCACGAAAGGGTAATGAGGTTTAAGGGTCCCACAACATTAAAATAAAGGATGCTGTTGCATACTTTAACAAAAAGATTTTGAAAAGAGTTTAGGTCTAGATTGATTGTATAGGTTTAAAAGATTATACATCTCTTGTAATGAACTATTGTAAATCTTTATCTTTTTGTATGCAAGATATATACATATGTTAACCCAAATAATTATTTGTGTTGATTATATGTGTAATTGCAGGAAAACATCATACTTGGTCAATTTTGAAAATTGACCAAGTGTTAGAACTATATACGGATGAACAAGTTTGTACTTCCTTAGATGTTCTGCAGAACATAAAAGAAAAAGTCAAGGAATATGCATCTGTGGATCTCCTGCGAAAACATTGTAATATCTATGGAAGAACAAGTCTGCTCGTGAGATCAAGTTACTGCTGCTCCTGCGGAAGAAGAAAGCTTGCTCCTGCGGATGAAGTTCAATATGAAGATCAAAGAGATAACTCCTACTGAAGGATAAATCCTACGGAAGAACAAAGTAGTTGCATGAACTCCAATCATCAAGGAAGCCACAAGAAGTCAACAAGTCAAACTCTCTGGAGTGATGTCATCAAGTCAACATCTACAGAAGACTGCACTTCTGACATAAATGAATATTTCATGTCACGTCAAGAATTTTATTTGAGTAACTTTCTTACCACAATAAGAAAGTTACCTTTACCCATGTAAAAGTGAATCCCTCTGCCTATAAATAGAAGGCATGGGTGCACTCTTTTAAAAAAACATACACAGAAAAACAATACAACAATTCTGATTACACCAAAATAGCAATGAAAATAGCAAGAACACCAAGAACATCACCTAACAATTACCATATCATCAAAAATCAAAACCAATTGTAACCAATTCAGTATTAATAGAAATCGTTTGAAGCAAACTAGTTTATCGTATTACTTTAACTTGTTTTCCATTTCTATCATCTGTTCTTCGTTGATTTACGTTACAATTACAATTTCTTAAACAATTAATTAAACAATGAGTTGTGATAATTCAACGATCATTATTTGTTCAATCAAATTGATAAATTCCTGTTTCGATCCTTGGATTCACAAAACATTGAACCAAGCCTCCTTCTGGAGAATCCGTACAGCTTCAAGAAGCTCATCATCCTCTGCCTATCAGTAGACTTCTTTTGACTCTTTTCGATGATAGCTCTTGAGTTTGTAGCTTCTTCCCTTATTTTTCTCTTTGCAGCCTTTCTTTCTCTGTAACTTGTTGCTCCAGCTGCTTAAGATACTCGAATTCAACATATTCATATGATAAGGGAAGAAGTGCAGATGTTTGATAAAGACCTATGGCACTCAGGTAGCTAATCATGTTTTGTCTATCAGCTTCCTTGTCTACCTGAGGTTGTTCAGTTACCACAGCCTCTTTCTCAAGACTTTCCTGAACTGGGGAGAGGATAGGAGCATACTTGTAGAGCCTTTTCTATCTCCTTTCTTCCTTGATTTTTAGGAGCAGTTCTGAATCCTCTGCCTCCTTCCTCTTCTTTAACAGCTCTGTGTCTGACAGTTCATTTAGTTGCTCTAAGGGAAGAGAGATGATTTCATCTATGTTGTAGTTCCTGGTCCATAATTAGTTTAATCTGGCTATCCTCAACAAATCATCCTGAGTGTTTGGCCTGGGGGTAGCCCTGATAGCAGCTTCTATGAACCCTTGAGACCTTCTTGAACTCTCTCCCCTTAGAGGTCATCTTCCTCTTCCCTTTGTCACTCATAGGCCTTGGTGACTCAGGGTGGAGAGAGCTTTAGCATTCATTACTTGGTTAAGTAGTCAAGCTTTGGCCAGAGAGAGCTTGTGAAGCACCTTCACCAGCTGGTGCTTCACTAAGGGTAATGGGTGCTGAAGAAGTTCCTGTCTCAAGGTTTACAGGTTCAACTTTTGGGCCTTCAGTTAAGGCTTCCCCTTTGAAGCTAATCTTAGGGTCCATCTCAACATCCAGTTGACCAAAAATCTCACCTGCTAGCCTCTATCTATATAGTCTTGACCTCAGCTTGAATTCTTCTAGCACCCTTTCTTGAATCCTATCTGCTAATCTTGCAGCTTGTCTGTTTTGACTTGGATTGACAAGTGGAAGATCAATCAGATGGATTCTCTCATAGAAGCTCAGGTTGAAAAAGTTGAAAATTTCCTGTTGACCCTTAGATCTAGAGATAACAAAAGCTCTTCTATCAGTGTCATATCTCCATCCCACAATTGGATTCTCAGAGTGATAAGATTGGGTAGGCATAGCTCTGGGAATACCCTCTCAAACAAACTTTGTATGAGTGAGTCGACATCCATGTAGACTTGGGCAAGTGAGTCCATATTCATGTAGACTTGAGGAGGTTGCTGAATATGGACCATTGCAAGTGAGGGTGGTGAATCCTCAAAGTCCATACTCTGTGAAGAACTCCCAGGTTCTACAATTGTTTGGACTTTCTCCCCTTTTTTGGTAGCATCACCTTCTTGCATAAGTGAGCTTGGGGTTAGGTCTGTCACATCCACAGGTTTTTATGGACCTGGTTGAGTTCTCCTGAGTGGTCTCACAGCTAACTTGCCCTTGAGATCGGTGATCTCAAGTTGCTAGTCATTGACCCTCCTTTGTAAGACAGTCACCTGAGATTCCAGGTGACTTATCTTTGAGACTAAACAGGTGCATGTTTTTTTCAGTTTTTGCAACTTTAGTTTCAAACTCCCCTCATCTTCAACAGAAGAATCACGGGGGATGGGAGAATAGGACCAATGTCTTCTTCGTCATCACCAGCACTTTGTTCTTGGCTGCTGGATTTCCCCTGCACCATGATAGCTTCAAGTGAAGTGTCCATGGGCTGGGTTGCCATGGTTGAGATCTTAATGATATAGTCACTTGCTGAAGTGAGAGCCTCTTCCATATGGACCTCCTGAACAGGTTTAGGGAGATCCACCTTAGTAATAGGTGGATGATGTGGGCTAGACATGGGAGAAATAGGAGTACTCAACTCTCCTTGAGCAGGGGTGGAAAAGAGAGACTCATGATACTCACTGAAGCCCATGTCTTCATTATCATAGAATTCAAGCTTTGGGATTGGTTGGTTTAGATCAAGAGGCTGGAGATGGTAACTGTCCCCTGAAGGTTGTTCACTAGAGTTTTGAGACTCTGAGTGAAGGCATAAGGCTATGGGGGTTGTGAGCTCATCAGGCTGAGCATGAGGAACCTCAGCACTGATCATTGGTGAGATGGGAGTGGTTTGCTCTTAGGAGAAGTGGGGTTCACTTCCTCCTGTATGGGTGATGATATAGGAGCCTGCACTAACTGAGTAGCATGTGCAGGGGTTCGTTTGGATTTTCTTGGGTAGGTGATGGTTATTTTTAGCTGTATTGGTGGTTGAGAAGTAGAAGGTGTGGGTTCAACACTAGCTGGTGCTGCTAGGTTGTCACCTTGAGTAATTAGCTTTAACGTTTTTAGGACAAGGGTTGTTTCTATCCCTGAGAAGCCAACAGTTGGCTTCCTCATAGTCTTAAAGATATCAGGCTTCATCTGTCCCAATTATAGAACATTTCCTGTTCCACTCAACTGTGAACCCAGTTCACAGTTGAGAATGTGCTAGACATATCTAGGGAACATGTAATATTCTAAGGAGTCTAAGTTTGCAAGTAAATTAGTATAGAAAAATTATGAATGCTTGAACTTGACCCCCTAAACCATCCTATGGACTATGTAGGAAAGGTCCTCTGGAACTTGGTCCCGTCCTCCATGCTTGTTAGATAGACTGTGAATGACGACATGGAGGATGTATTTCCATTGAGAGGAAACCTTTCCTTTTCTGAAGGTCTTGACACAGAAATCCCCTTCATAGTCCATCTGACCAAAGGTATGGTTAACAGCAGATTTGGGAAAAGACAAATCACCTTCGACATCATCCAGCCTTAGATGTGAGTTTATGGATGCTGGAGTGATGAAGATTGTCCTCCCCTGCACTGTGGCAGACAGCGCCTTCTCCCCATCCATGGTGACCTCTTGGCAGGTCCTCCAAAATTCCAACAGCTGATCCTCATAGAGTGGAGGATCGATGGTGAGGGAGGTGAAGTAGTTTGACAAAGAAAGAAAATGGCCAACCTCTGAGAAACCAGGATCTTTCTTAGAGTTCAACAAAGCAACTTGATTATGTTGCCGGTGAAGTTGCAAGGAGAAATCGGGTTGGTCTCTATGATGAAGGTTGGCCATTTTAAGGTAGCTTTGTTGTGAAGGAAGATAAAAACAAGGGCGGTTTGTGGGTGAATTTAGGTTAGAAGATTTGCAGATGAAAAAGATAGTGAAAAGAGGGGGAACCGTTGAGAGAATATATATGAAATAGATTTGAGACAAAGTTAAAGCAAAAGAATAAACTTTGAAATCCGAATGTCAGTCCCACCTCTGAAAAAGTGCCAAAAAGGTTGTTTTCTTGGTAGTTGAAAATCTTCTGATGGTAATTTTGTCTTCGGAAGTTTTAAGAAAAAGCTTCCAAAGCCAATTTTGGCTTCGGAAGATATTCCTAAGATTTGTGAAAATTTTGCTTCGGAAGTAAAATACTTGGAGAATTTTCACTTCTGAGACATGTTTGGTTTCAGAAGAGATTAAGATTTGGCAGTTTTATTTTTAAAGAGAATAAATCTTTCGAGACTTAATTGCTTTCGGAAGAAAATTGTCCTTCAAATACATGTAAGTACTTAGAAGCATATTTAAGCTTTGGAAGATATCTCAGAATTTCTTCCGAAGGTAAATTTTTTATAAGTAGTTATTTGACTTGAAGACATAATGTTCTTCCAAAGACAACTTGAAATCTTCCGAAAGAAAATATGTTTGGAAAAATTTTCAAAAATCTAAGGAATATCATTTTAAATATTTTTTTCCAAAATAAACTGGGCTTATGAAGGTGATAAAATAGACAACTTAGGACACACAGGTTTTAGAAATAGAATTAATTTAAGTTTAAGAAAATCTACTCAAAGTTAATCATCCCAATAGCTGATGCAAGATATTTGAATCTTTGTTCATCAAAAGCATTAGTGAACTGATCAACATATTGTTCATTTGTGTTAACTTTGACTAGTTTGATTAATCCCTTTTCAAAATTATCTCTAATCAAATGATACCAGATGTTGATGTGTTTTGCCCTTGAGTGCTCACAAGATTCTCAGTAATAGAGATAACACTGTTGTTGTCTATATGGATGGGAGTCTCTTTGAAGTTGAATCCCTAGTCCAGCATCTGATTTTAAATCCAAAGCACTTGAGCACTGCAGCTTGTAGCAACAATGTATTCAGCTTCAGCAGTTGATGTATACATACAGGATTGTTTCTTGCATTGCCAAGAGACTATCCTTCCACCAAGAAATTAACATCCCCCAAATATAGACTTTGCAGTCATGTTACAGCCACCATAGTCACTATCTGTATTGGCATACAGATTGAAGTTAGAATTCTTTGGATACCAAAGACCAAGCTTGGAGCACCTTTGAGATATCTAAGAATCCTCTTGACAGCAACAAGGTGTGACATCTTGGGGTTGGCTTGATATCTTGCACAGATGCATGTGGCAAACATGATATCAGGCCTGCTGGCTGTGAGGTACATAAGAGACCCAATCATAGTCCTGTAGAGATGTTCATCCACACACTCCCCCTCAAGATCAGGTCCAAGGGAGTGGTTTCTGGCTATGGGTGTCTTAGCAACCTTACAATCAGTCATGTTGAATCTTGTAAGTATGTCTTCTATATACTTTGACTAACTTATGAAGATGTCATTGTCAACTTGCTTCACTTGAATTCCTAGAAAGAAACTGAGTTCCCCTATGGTACTCATTTCAAATCTATTCTTCATCAGCCTCTCAAAGTCTTTGTAGAGCTTTGGATTAGTTGACCCAAAGATAATGTCACTTACATATACTTGAACTAGCATTAAGTCATTCCCTGTTCCTTTGATGAAGGGAGTTCCATCTATAGTGCCCCTCTTGTAGCCATGTTAATAGAGATACGGAGATAGTGTCTCATACCATTTTCTTAGAGCTTGGTGCAGCCCATAAAGAGCTTTATCAAGCTTGCAAACATAATCAGGATGATCTGGGTCTGCAAAGCCAAGTGGTTGTTTGACATACTCCTCTTCATCAATCACCCCGTATAGAAAATCACACTTGACATCAAGTTGGTAGACCTTGAAATCCTTGGATGCAATAAAATCCAAGAATATTCTTACAGCTTCAAGTCTTGCCACAGGAGCAAAAACATCTATGTAGTCAATTCCCTCTTCTTGTGTGTATCCTTGAACAACTAGTCTGGCTTTGTTCTTGATGACAAATCCTCAATCATCCTTCTTGTTTCTAAAAACCCACTTGGTTCCTATGGTAGTCTTCCCTTGAGGAAGAGGACAGAGGTTGCAAACCTTTTGTCTTTTGAATTGAAGCAGCTCCTCTTGTATTACTTCAACCCAACTTCTATCCTTCAAAGCCTCATCAACTTTCTTTGGCTCTATCTGGGACAAGAAGCAAGTGTATAGACAAACATTTTTGTCATGGGTTTGTCATCTTGTTCTCACTCTTGTATCAATATTTCTAATGATGTTTGTGGTGGGGTGTGACTTGTGGATCCTGAGTTGAGGGATCACAGCAAGTTGATTGGAAAGATCTAGATTCGAGAAATTCAGATATGGTAATGGAGTATCACCCACCACATCAGCACACTTATCAAGAGAGGCTTGATCCAATGAGTGTGTGACATCATTTATGTTGTCTTTTATGGAGTGGTTATCAGTATCAAGAAATTCTTGATCACTATCACCACCTCCATTTCCTCCTACATTTGAAGTTCCTTCATCTGAGTTTTGAACCTCTAAGCTGGAATTTGTAGGCATCTCAGATGTATCAGCTAAATTTGTCATGTTTGTGCTGATAGGATCTTCACTTGCAGGGTTAGTTACCACGGGAGCTGAAGTAGTATTCATGCTTGGTCTTCTCAGCTTAAATCTTGGGTCAGGATCTCCTGTTGATAAGTTACCTGTAGATCCTAAAACATTCTCAAAACATTTGTTAAAACAGTTGGTAACTAAATCAAGATCAAATAGCCAATCAGGACCAGAACCTTTCACACTAGGAGTGTGCTCATTGAAGGTCACATTGGCTGACTCCTCAACTACTCTAGTTCTGAGATTGTATACTCTATAAGCCTTAGATTGGGAAGAGTATCCAATAAAGTGTCCATCATCTAATTTCTCAGCAAATTTGGCTACCTGATCTTTGGTATTCAAGATGGTGCAAGGACATCCAAGTGACCTGAGAAAACCAATAAATGGTCTCCTTTTGTGCCACTGCTCATAAGGAGTCTTACTATGAGTTTTAACCACCAAAACTCTGTTCAGCACATAGCAGGTTGTGCTGACTGCCTCTGCCCAGAAGGTGATGGGCAGTTTATAGTCAGACAGCATGGTTCTTGTAGCCTCAATAAGTGTCCTGTTTCTCCTCTCAGTAACACCGTTTTGCTGAGGAGTCCTAGGAGCACTATATTGTCTTGTAATACCTTTTTCATCACAAAATGAATCAAGGATTTGGTTTTTAAATTCTGTTCCTTGATCACATCTTATGGTCTTGACCTTTTGATCACATTGATTCTCAATTTTCAGAATGAAGTTCTTCAAGATCTCAGGAGTCTCATCCTTAGTTCTAAGGAAAAAAAACCCAAGTGAATCTTGTGAAGTCATCTGTGATCACCAAACAATATGATGTCTTCCTAAACTCATTACACTGGTGGGGCCAAAAAGACCCATATGTAATAAGTGAAGGAGAGTAGTGATAGAGTTCCTTTCTTTTGGCTTGTGAGACACTTTGTGTTGCTTCCCTTTCAGGCATGCAACACAGTGGTCATCACTTGTAAACTCTCTCTTTGGTATTCCAGTTACCAGATCATTCTTAATTAATTCATTCATGTTTTTAAAGTTTACATGGCACATTTTTTATGCTAGAGGAATGACTCATCACTATTTGCTTTAGCTAGAAAGCAAGAAACTTCTCCTGAGGGAGATGTTTCCTGCAAGTCCATCTTGTACATGTTCCCTTTCCTGGGGCCTTTGAGCAGGATATGCTCTTGAGGAATAACCACCCCTGGCTTGAGAACAATGCACTCATGCTTAGTAAAGAGCATGTTGTGTCTCTGATCACAAAATTAGGATACACTCAGTAGATTGTACCCAAGTTATTTGACAAAGTTTACCTTTTCAATGCTGAGCTTACTATTTGTGACCATGCCCCTTCTTGTAATGTAACCTCCAGCATCTCCTCCAAAAGCAACTGGCCCTCCATCAATTTTCTCATAATTTTGAAGTAGAGAACGATTGCCAGTCATGTGCCTGGAACAACCACTATCAATGATCCATACATTTCTCTTAGTCTTTAGCTGTTCCTGCACAAGAAAGAAGTGGTTAGTTATATTTGGAAACCCAAGCCTTATTGGTCTTGGGCTTATCAAAGTGATCTGAATACAATGTAACAAGAACTGATCCTATGTTCAAGCTTTGAGGATCATTAGCTATTGTTGATGAAGAACTTTCAGTCACTTGGTCTTTCTTCATCTTCCACACCACCTTTGAAAGATTGGACTTGACCTTCAACACCTCGGAAGTTTTAACAACTTCGAAAGTTTTGGAGACTGGACCTTCGGATGATCTTGCTTTCACTGCAGCAGGCTTCAGTACTTCGGAAGCATTCCTTTCTTTCGAGACCAAATTTTCTTCCAAAGGCAAGTTTTCACTTGTCTTCTTTTTCACCTTGGAGCTTTCGAAGGGAAAAGATTTTCCTTCCGAAGCTACTTTTTCTTTCTTCTTCTCGGAAGTTTTCTCTTTGATCATGTGATAGTACTTTTAGGATTGTAGATGAAATCCTTAGCAAGATGAGAAGTACTACCACACATGATGCAATCTATTTGCTTCCTTCTGAGAATCTTTTTTTGAGAGAAAGACTGAACTTGATCACTTTCCACCTCCATCTTCATCTTCACAGATGATGCAGCAGGCTTCTTAGGGTGCGGCTTGCTCTTGGAACTAGATGGTTCAGACTGTGTAGTAGTGGTACACAGCTGATCAGCCTTCTTCTCTTTGCTGGAATGATTTGGACATGAACTAGAACTCCTGGTATTAGCGTTCATAGTTGAGTCTTCAACCTTCACCACTTCAAATCCAGCAGAGATAAACACTTGTTTTTGTTTAGAGTTAAAAGTAGCCTTAATCTCTTGAGCCTTCTTTGATTTTATCTTTACTCTCCTGATCAAGTTCTTCCTCTTAGACTTGGTCATCCTAGATTCTTTTCTCTCCTCAGGAGAATAGTGACCCTTCTTAGGATGATCTTCTTCACACTTCTCAAAATCATCCTTCACTATCTCCTCTTTATCCTCTTCATCTATGGGGTCTATAAGGGGAAGCTCATCTTCATAAGTTCCACACCTTGGAGATCTTACAGACAATAGAGTGTGTGGAGGAGCTATCTCAGTAAATCCTAGTCCCTGCTTATTCTAACAACAAACTTTTGCATGCAAGGATAAGGATATCATATTCTTGAAGGTCTCTTCTTTAAGAACATGTTTTTCTGCCCTGGCTTTGCTGATCACAAGCTCAGCCTGGCATTTAGTTAACTTAGTGATGAGATCGTTTATCCGAGTCCTGTAGTTGGTATGTTCATGCATAAGAGTTGAAATGGTTTTCTCTAAATCTTCTATTTTAAGTTTGTAATCATTTTCAGCTCTTTTGAAATTAGTTTTTAGAATGTTTAAGGACTCAAGATCAGATCTCATCACTAAGTTATAGGACCTATATTTCTTAACTTTACCAATACATTTAGGTGTACAAAGATATTCCAATACCTTGGCTTCTTCATGATTTGCCATCAGTGCTTGGTTTGGATATGCATCCTCAACCTAAAAGCTCCAGTCAAAGCCTCCTTCTTTAATAGCAACTGTAGCTTGCTGCTTGGGCTTCTCATTCTGGGGAGCTCCATCAATGTAGTTTGGTCTGGTTTATGCTTGGCTAACATTTGTCTTTGGTGCCTTGCACTCTCTAGCAAAGTGTCCTATTTGGTTACAGTTGTAACACTTCACTTTGCTTTTGTCCAGCCCAAACTTTCCACTGGTTGCATTGCTAGGAACTTCCTCCCTGTCCTCTTGTAAAACTTCTTGGCTCTGTGAATAAGAAGAGCTGTTTGCTGGACTATTTCCATGTACTCCAGATCATCTGGATGGATACAATCCAGATCTTCAAGGGTAAAGAGAAAGTTATCTGTGCTTTCATCAGTAGACACGAAGGCTTATGAAGAGCTTGTCTTTTGGAATGGGCTTCCTTGGATGTAGCTCTCTCTTGGTGTCTCCGGGAAGGTGATGAAAGTACCCTTTTGTGAGGTTTCAGGGTAGCAGATGAAATGATGTTGTGGTTCTCTTCAATCCCTTTCAACCACATGAAGGGATAAACTCTGCTGATTGTTGGAGTTACCAGATGGATTTTGCATGTTCATCTCCATCTGGTAGCCACTGAGGACACCATACACCTCAGTGAAAGTAAGGGTCTTGAGGTTCTCAGTCCTCATAATAACCATATAATAGTGTGTCCATTGTCTAGGAAGAGAGGATATGAACTTCCTCACATTCTCCCTGTTCTCAAGAGTTACTCCAACATCCATTAGAGTATACACAATCTCAACATACCTGTAGTATTGTTGAGTCATGGTTTCACCTATCTTGAATGTGAAGTTCTCAAACTGCTGTTTCAAGAGGTCCTTCTTGTTCTCTTTGCTTCATATGATCCCTCATACATCAGCTTAAGTGCATCCCATAGTTGCTTAGCAGTCTTTCACTTCTTGAAGCATCTGTAGATAGAGTTTGGAAGAGTAGTTTAGAGGGCGGTCATGGTCTTCTGATCAATGTCTACCTTCTTCCAGTCTTCATTAGAATAATCAGCCACATCCTTTGGTATCATACCACCACCACCAGCAGCTGAAGAGATGGATGGTGCATGAGGTCCATAGATAATAGATGCCCACATCCTGGAGTCTTGAGACTTGATGAAGCCTTTCATTCTTTAGCACCAAGTGTCAAAGTTATCAGGAGTGATCAGTGGAGACTTTGTCATAGTACCGGTTTCCATATCAGCCTTTATGATAGCTGCCATTTGAGATATTAAGTGTTTTATGAAACTGAAGGGATTTAAGATGGTGAGATCTTACAATCAAGAGCCTTAAAACCTCTGATACCAATTGCAGGAACGTTTAAGGAATGGTCAATGCAATCAGTCTCACAATGAGGAGAGTGTTAGAATACTTAACATATCAAATGGGGAATCGAGTTTGTGTAAATGATACTAAGAATGCAAGTAAACAATGAGATAGAACTAAGAACAAGAACATAGTAATATGGTTTTCAAGGATGTTGTATATTGCTCTCAAGTTCTATTACAAGTTTTATAAACCATAAAAAGAAATACTAGGACCTGAGATACTTTATACTACGTCCTACAACCGTCCATACTATGAAAGCCAGCTATAAACACTAAACTAGACAACAAGATCAATGTAGAGTCAAAAGGCAGATTGCCTTTTGACTAGTGACTATGACATGCCATAGCTCACATCCTTTTATATTATAAAAAGGATAACATGTACAAAGTACGAAGTTATAGACCCAAGACTATAATCTACAGTTTACAAAAGCATGGACCTTTTCACCAACTTGTATAAGTTGGTGAGTCTTCAGAGTTGCAGCAGAAAGTAAGTCAACTTTATAAAAAAGTAGATCAGAGAAAGCATGTCCTCTTTGTCATCGGAAGAAATTAGTCTTCACTTCATTTGGCTTTGGAAGACTTTGTCTTTGAAGCTTCGGAAGACTTCATCTTTGGCTTTGGAAGATTTGGACTTTGGCTTCGGAAGATTTGGACTTTGGCTTCGGAAGATTTTACACCTAGAATAATTTATGTGATGAGTGTAAAATATTCGAAGCAACTTCTACCTTGTACATAAGTGCATGCATGCAAGAAGCCCTTGATTGTTTTGGCTTCTTTGATTGCATCAGCCTTCTAATATAACCTTAAAAGTACTATTGGGTTTGATAAACCCCACCGGCGTTAGTCGTGCTAACTCGATTAGAGGTCGAACGGGTGTTTAATTGACCTAGACACTTGCCATTGTTCTGTGATAAGACATGGCGGAAGGCAAAACAACTCACAAACAGTCAGCTTCAGTTTGAAAAACTAAGTAACTCGATATATAGGCTAGCTACCTATGGTATACCTTTGTTTACTTTTACTAGGCAAACACTCAAGTATATTTACTAATTTAAACCTGTGAACTCACCAACCTTATGTTGACACACTTTAGCATGTCTTCTCAGGTCGCTGGCACGCTTAAGGCTAGGATTGCACATTTGAAGTTCATGCATTATCTATACTATTTGAAAACGAAATTCTTTTACATTTACTAATTTTTTATTGGGTTCCTTATTTTGCGCATTCATTATCTATGGTTTTAACAACGTTTACGCTTCCGAATTGATTATATTAAGAACTATGTTTTACTTTGATTTAAGGTCAAATGCTTATTTTAAAACGCATATAGTATCATTTAATTTGACTGTATCTAAGATCCTGGTTTGTCACACGCCTCGCTGTAGAATCCCACCGGTGGATTTTAAGGGTGTGACATGTTACCACAATATGTTTTATCTTTTATATTGTATACCCAATAATGTCTAGATCTGGTTCTTGCGTGGGGTCCAAGGACACCTCCTAGACCCAAGTCATGAGCTGATTCATAAGCCCAAGTTACAGATTGGTTTTAAGGGACGTGCCTTGTACCCAGGTATTGGCAACACTATAAAAGTTTGTACAAGTCAAAAGGTAGGTCTAGGGCATTCTCTAAGATCATGTTCTTGCATGGGGTCTAGGAAGTGTCATAGTACATTTGCGTAGGGTCTTGGACGTGTCCATGTCCGCTTCCTAGACCCGTGTCATGTACCCGGGTATTAGGCAACACTATAAAATTTTAGAACGAGTCAAGAGGTAGGTCTAGGGTATTCTCCTAAATCAGGTTCTTGTATGGGGTCTAGAAATTGTCATGCTACATCTCCTTGACTTATGTCAAGAGCCGACTCATTAGCCCGAGTCATCAGTCGATTGTATCAACGTGTCATGTACCCAGCTACTAGGCAAAACAATAAAAATTTTGAATGAGTCAAGGGGTAGGTCTAGGGTTTCTCCTAGATCCGGTTCTTCCTTATGGTCTACGGACGCCTCCTAGACCCAAGTCGTGAGCATTGTGATTTATATTTGTAGTTTATGTTTGTGCATTATGGTTTATCCAAATATAAGGAGCTACCTTGTTTGGTAGTTATGTTTGTGCATTGTGGTTTATCTTTGTGCAACAAAGTGTGTCGTATTTGTTTTTTGGGTTTGGTGATATAATGTCTTGCTTTCTAACTGAGGTAGGTTCTTGCATGTATGATGTCTCTTGCTTTCTTATTGGGAGCCATTTTCGACTCTATATATCGTACTATTAAACACCCTTAAGCTACTTAGTAATTTATGTATGTGGATTGGGGTTTCTTCTTATTCACCAAAGCGTCGCTTTTATAGTTTATATATGTGTGTGTGTATGTCGTGTATGTGTGTGTGTTTGAGATTAAAAAGAGTTTTGTATCTTTAAAAATACTAATTGATCTTAGCATGCAACATGATCAACACTTGATTTATGATTAATAATATTATAAGAAATAAAAAATAATAAAGAAATACATCTATAAGGATGAATGTATGAGTCATATATATGTAAGTATGTGTTGTGTCTGTATATATATGTATATGTATATATATATATACTATCAAGGAACCCACTCGATGCGGCGGCGGCTATAATTACTACATGATACTCGTTTTTCTGTTAGTTAATTAATGAATACACTCATGGCTTCTATCGTATAGTGCTCCCTATGCGATGCAGCAGCCGCCGCTGCGAATATTTATAATGCGGTACAATATTTCTTTGGTAATAACGCAAATTTAATTAACAATAGTAAGTAATAAAAATTGTTATATAAACGAACCAAACTCGCAAAAACCAAAAGCATAGACAACAGCTAAACCCAAATTGCATCATAGATGTCTCCAATACTTAACGTATAAACATTCAATGAAATAGTCATATTGTTTGAAAGGATGGTAACATACATATAATAAAAAAAATTAAAGAAACCAATGGCAAGTTTTGTCAACCCAAATCCGGGACGTACATAAAACTCATATCTTTTATTGTAGTCTATCTACATAAGAAAATGCAGATTAATATTTAAATTAATACATAACATTAGAGGTGGCAAGATTTGGCAGCTCGAAATGGATCAAAGCAAACTTGTGCTGAAACAAGTCACTTCTAGTATGAGTCAAAATGGATCGAGTGGAAATTAACTCTCAATATAATATTTTCTCCAGCTTTTCTAAAATTATAAATTATGGTTTTAAAAGTTGTAAGCACTGAAAATACCATTTTTGCCAATTTCTACATTGTCTCCATTTTAGCTAAGTTTTTATCATTTGACTTGTTCGAGATATCACAACACTAACCAACCCAATTATGATTAAATGGGTTGAAACTTCCACCTCTACATATCAACCCAATTTTCATCTTTTAGGTTCCTTTCACTTGACAACAAAAGAAGTGGCACGTGCTCACATACCTCAGAGATTGTTCATACGATTAAAATATTGATGTAAACACCAAAATGTCCCCATTGACCTGCACTATGGCTTGTTCATCACTTAGTCCAACAACAGAGAGTGGTGGTATGCTGAAATGGAAAATACAAATTTAATTGCATTGATTGCGGGAAGATGGGGTAATAAAGCAGGGATAAATGGAATAATAATCAGTAAAGCCAAAGTATAAGTTGAGATCAGAACACATAGAAGGATGAAATCACTTACAGGAAACAAAGTCCCTTCCACCAAGTCAAAATGAGTAAGATTCATCTGATTTTTATTATCACCTATGGCCTAAATGCTAAGCACACTGATGCAAGAATACTCATCAACCGGTGAATATTTAATTCAAATTTACCTTTTTGGTAGTGTTTTAATCCTAAACCAATTATTTCCTTGTAACATGAATTCCAAACATCATTGGAAAAATGTTAGGGAAATAAAGTAAAAACGAACCTTCACCGATCACGCTCTGTCAACTTCATAACCTACAACTTGTTAGTTTAATATCTTTGTATAGGGGCTCCGCACTATGACTAACCAAAAGAATGTAATAGCTGACAATATATAAGTAAGCAAGACTACAAGATCTGTAGCTGCAGATGGTGTATTCTCACCATTTGGGGGTTTGTAGCTCTTGAGTAGGGTCCACTGGTTGGAGTCACTGGTTGAAAATACGGACTTGGGTATTAGTAATGTTAAGCATCATAGACTTGGCCATCATGACTAACTGTTGGCACAAGTGAAACCCAACCCGTTTTGACCCATATTAGAAATGACTTCTTTTGAAGTAAACTTATTATGACCCATTACGCCCTTAGAATAATAAGTTATCAATCTCTCCTAAATTACTACCAAGATCAAAATCCATGATATACAAACAAGAAACAAACCAAAATGTATTCATAAACATAGTTTTACAACTAAAACTTTAGATTGAGTAATCAAAATCAAACGTAAAATAAATAGCCTCTTTTTCTTCCCATCATTCGGTTGGACTCATCTTTATCAAATCAGCCCTTGCATAAACAATCAAAGAAATACTATCAATATTATAATTTATAGAATGAATAATGATTCATTTGGAAACAAAAATTATAATAATAAATAAAAGAAATGCCATAGCACAGTTGCAAATAGCTTCTTGTAGACAGTTTCAACTCTAGTAATTAGATTATCTGCTAATAGGTTTACATCATCTATATAGAAGGCCCTAGCAAAGTAATGAAGAATCTATTGGTTAACCTTGAATATTATATGTAACCATACACCTGAATCCCTTGTTGCTTTCCCACACAAAAGTATATGCTTACTAAACATGCATTATCCAGTTGAATATAGATCCATTGCGGCAGCCTAAAAATAGTAGCAAACAGATTTAATGATCAGAGGGGTCTGGGTTGGGTTGGGTTGGGTTGGGTCTTACTTCTTCAAAATTAATAAATAAATTCATGTGTTAGTGAGATAACAAAACAAAACTAATTACAGTAATAATATAAAAATAGACTTTGAACGACTTTCAACCCATTTGATCGACTCATTGGCCTTCTAGCTAACTTTTTAGATTTGACCCAATGCCTACTATATAGATAACACATACCTTACGGGTTCTATCGATGCTGCTACTGAAACGGATTTGATGATTCAGTGGTGGAGGCGAACATGGTATTGAAACCGATACAGAAAGCAATGCACCATCGCATGTGATTCAATGGACGGATGATTAGGGTATGGATTGTTGAAGGGCAGTTGATTGAAACAGTTCCGATCATTAAATGAAATGTTTTGTAGATGAGTGGAGAGGTAAAGGCCATTCAATGGACGGACGATTTGGGTATGGTTTCAAGCATAGGGACGGTTTCAATGATCGCTATTGTTCAATCGACGCTCAATTGCAGTGCTGTTTATAAAGGCGTGATTTGGATTCAATTTTGGGCTCAATTCCATCTTCTATTGCCTTTTGAAATCCGTATGTGTTCGGAATTCGGATTGTTTCCCCTCTCCCCTATAGCCTCTGCTTCACTCAATCAACAACTCAGATTCATCATCCTCCACAAAACCAATCAGGTCTGATTGTTTACAAAGGTTTTCCTCAAACTTTCACTTCTTTTGGTTTTGTTTCTTCCTGTTAGAAGTAAACTGGATAGCTAATGGTTAGTTGGGTATTGTATGAAGCAAAATCAAAAATAATGTTCACCAAGGACCAACATATGTTATCTATTATACGTTTGTTAAAATTCCCAATAAATTTCTTTTAAATATGTTTGCATATTTCTGTAAAATAAATGTTATTTTCTTAATCATTACTATCCATTTTGCATTGACAGGTTAACTTTTAAGTCCAACAAAAGAATCAAATGACCTCAATTAATATATGATAAACATGAATAAGGTAACACATTAACACTCTCTATTTTCTAATTTGGCTTTTGGTATTTTCTATGATTTCTGGTTAAGTTGACTTGTTTTGATTGACACATAAGCTGATGTATTTAGCTTTATTTTTTTCAAGTGTGCATATGTTAAGTTATGGGTATGGTGTTTAATTTGATCTTTCTTTTGTCTAATTCATGTTATCATATCAAATTCCACTTCAATTAATAGTTAGTTTGACTTGCGAGATTTAATGTAGATAAGAGCAAAACTAGATAATAAAGGTAAGTCAAATTTTGTGTAGATATCAGATTCAAATATGAGTACATATCAAAGTGACAACAATAGGTCAAATGCTTGCCTTTCACCTTGGTCTCCAACTTTGACAAAAATTTTATTTTAACTTCAACAGGCAATGCTATCCTTACTAGTTTTTTCATCCTCAATTGTTCAGTGCACATTATTTTCTGAATCCAATTATAGTTTATTGGAAACAAAATTTTAACTTAACATTCCTTTATTTTGTTTAATAAAAGATGAAGTGTACACTACCAACTAAATGCATTGATATTTATTGACTAGCCACCTCTAGATTACGAGGTTGAACTCATTTATAACGAACATTCTATTTTCTTTTTATATCTACTTCTATGTTATCTAGCGTGGGTAGTTTTTATGACTGTTTTGTTAATGTTCAACTTGCTGGATTTGCTATTTTAAAAGTTCTCTATATTGTTGGGGCTTCTGTTGATGTGGGACAGGTTAGCTACTATTGTACAACTCCATCAAAGGTATATTAGTCACCAGTTGAATCATATCATCTGCATGAAGTTTGAGTGGTTTAGACAGATTTCTAATCAATCGATATACCAGTTTTACCAACTTACAAAGACATAAAGATCTTAGGCACTTCAAATTTCGAGGAGGTAGTTTTTTTTTTATTTTTTTAATATGTTAAATTGACAAAACTATTCAGTCAATTATATATCTACTTCAGGATGTACAATATGATAGGTCTGTCCACTCCCATACTCTTCCAATTTATCTTATTTACAAACAAGAAGTTAGTATCATTCCCCTTTTTTATCTATACTATATTATAATGCACGAAAGATGTTTTCTACCATAATTTAAGAAATTTGATTATTTTAAGCATAATGTGCAACCCAAAATATCAAATTTGTAAGGGTATTTATGTCATTAGAACGTTCCTAAAACGAAAATTTGGTATCGTTAATAAAAACAAGTAAGTTAACAAATGCAAATTTAAATGGAACTATTTAAACAAAATATAGAAACTTATAAAAAGGAGACATGGCTCTTCAAAATATTTCATATCTGTACCTTTTTAGGTAAACAAGCTGTATAATCTAGAACGAAAATTTGGTATCGTTAATAAAAACAATTAAGTTAACAAATGCAAATTTAAATGGAACTATTTAAACAAAATATAGAAACTTACTTCATCCCCTCTAAAAACCTATCAAATACATAAACATGAATGTTTAGTTTTTAATAAACAGTCCAGATTACAAAAAAGAATAACATGCTTCTTCATTTGTAAAACTTGAACTTGCTAACTTGATATTAGCCTGACAAATGGAAACAAACGTAAGCCAGTAAATAAAAAAATCCTAATATTAAGGTGCAGTTACAGATTTATACAAAAATACATAAACTTTTAAAGATTTACCTTTTTCTCGTAATTTCTGCTACTTTAATTCACAATATAAAACATAATATGCTTTATGCTGTAGTGCAGAAAAAAAAAATTAAAAAACTCTAAAATAATAAAAATCGGGTACATCTTTGTATAATTAATCCATATTTTTTTTAAAACCAAGTGTTTACATTCTTCTTCACTTGTAAACGTGAATTTGCTAACAATTGATTTTAACCTGACAAATAGAAACAAACTTAAGCGAGTAAACAAAAAATATCCAAATATTAATTTTCAATTACAGATATATAAAAAAATATAAAATATTAAGGTGCGGTTATAGATTTATATAAAAATACAAAAACTTTTAAAGATTTACCTTTTTTCCCGTAATTTCTGCTACTTTAATTCACAATACAAAACAGAATCTGCTTTATTTTTTGCAATTTTCTAGGGAACGTTTAATGTATAGGTTGTTGCATAAACATAAGGACTGCTTGATGTTTCACATCTATATAAACTATTTTAACTCTAAGTTTAATGTTCATTGCATATCCCTGTGCATACTAATCAATTTTGGCTGGTTAACTCTAAGTTTAATGTATTGTTCTAGCGGTTACTACGAAAGGCCATTGGAATTATGGAAGTTAAGTAATTGTATGAGGATAAAGTCGTTTACTTATACTTACAGGGTATGCCTTCCATTTCCAACAATTACATCCCTGACGCATTACAACCTTAGTGGGTAAACTCTTGTGATCACTGAGTGGGGGCAAGTTTTTGAAATTGATCTCAGGTTCAATGTAGCGGGTTTTATACACCCTTCCATTTTTTGTGGTATTATCCATGGTGAAATCTACACGGAGACAATACTTTCACCTGGATTTTAGTTTCTACGACATTTTATCATTAAATTTCTTTTTGTTAGACTTTCTATTTATTTTTCTATGATGTTCTTTTTCAAGTACAATAACTAGTTTATCCATGTGCACAAAATATTGTCTCTCCTATACCGTGTCATTTAGGTTCATATTTATATTTCTTTTACGAACATATTCTTTACCTTTTTTTTAAATGCAGGAAAACTTGATGATGGATTTGCATGCCATTGTTGACGATTTTTCATCAATCACGCAATACTATGTTTGCTATACCGTGTGTTTAGTTTGGGTTGACTTTGTTTTGCATGTAGTGTTTGAAAACAAACTTTTGGTGGTTTTTCTCGACCAACATGTAATATCCAAATTCTATATTTTATAATTATAAATTACAATATATCTATGATATCTAAAGCACTAGCTTAATTTTTGTAGAGGAAAATATTAGTCGGTTTTATACAGGCATATTTTATAAAAGGTTACAAAGATGTTGATCTGGTGGGAAGCATGATTGTACTAAGCCGCTTTGGAATAGAGAAATTTGATTAACAAGAGTGGCTAAAACATGATAACTACCTCTTAGAGTGGAGTGATTTCAAGATTGTATTTAACAAGCACATAAAAATTATACGATTTTCAATACATATACCAAGAGGGTGCAATGTGTATCCGTTAGTGCCTTCTATTAAAACCTTTTAGATGACAGCAGTAATGAAAAAATAATTATCGGTACGTATAACTTAACCAATTCATATTTAATTTTATTAGTATTCAACATCTTTTAAGTAAATACAATAAAAATCATATTATTGGTTGTAGATGTTGTCGGTAGAATTGTTAAGGGTGAGCAACGATTTGGATATTTTTTGATGTTTCTTCAAGATTTTACATAAGTCATTGTTTGAATTAAAAATTTTATATAATGTTTTATTTGACTTTTATTTACTGTTCTTCTTCTCATGATATAAATTATATATGGCAGCGGTCACATTATAGAATTATCTTTATATGACTCACGTGAGATTCGTACAGTTCAAACTTTTCGTTCAATTATAGACAAATCTATTGTCTATGTATCACAAGTGAAGTTGGTTCGTTTGCCACACAGTATATATTACTCTATATTTTTATACCTACATACATTAAATGGATGTTGTTGTATTTTAAAACTTATATGCATTTTATGTTCACTTATAGGAAATATTTTACGATCAACTGATTTCACTAGAGTTGTGGTTGAACCGAAGATTCCAAAGGCGCTTTATATTTAAAAGTTCTTTTCCACTTATATTTTAAGTTCGTCTATACTCAACTTTGAATCATTTTTATATATTTGTTTACTAATATGTTAGATTTAATTGTAATTATATTTTATTTGGTGGTATGGTTATTTTCTAATTTTAATTTTTCTATTTATTAGGTGGAAAAATCCTATGTTACTAAACCTTACAATTGTATATATAGTTTAGCGAGTAAACTTTTCTCAACTGACAACTCAACACTGCATTATCAAATTAAACATATCATAATATTAGGTTATCTAAGTTATATTATTTTATTTTTTAGAACTTATTTAACTGTTATGTTATACTCGTTGTAATGGTTAGTCTACTACTCAATATTATTCACATTGTTATTATTTGATAAATAAGGTATTTATAACTTTCCGATGAGCAAAGGTCAAGAAAAAGATCCCAACAAGTTTAAGTCCTCAAGCGCATCTAATTCTGCTATAAAGTGAAAAGATTATAATAGACGATACTATTTGCAAAAGGAGAATGGGAAAACAACAAAAGTAATGAATGGAAGTACACCTTGTGTCAATTCATCATAATCAATTGGTACTAATACCTCATAAAAAAGGATACTTCTAAGCACTTTACAAGATAATAGCAGTCACGAACAACGACTGAGGAATAAGAGCAAATGTGTTAATCCAAATGTGAGGCAAATTCCATTGAGCACAGTCCAATCTCAACCGTCCCTTCACAATCATAACACGAGAGGATCCATATGATTATGTTTTTGCTGGTATTCCTAGGGATTCTCTTAGGTTAAAAGGACAGAGTCCTTGTTCGTTTTGTGGAGAAAAAAGATTTCAATCAGAATTTCCAACATTTTGTTGCATGTCTGGGAAAACAAAATTAGCACCTACTAAAATACCGGATGCGTTGTACCTATTATTCACATCGCAAGATGATCGCGTGGGAATAATTCAATGTTTAATTAACCTAAATGCATGATTTTACATCATGATAAGTGTAGAACAAGTTCACGTTGTTTATGTTTTGATTCGTAGGTGTTTGGAGCTAACGAAGGTCTTTTTTGAGAGCAAAAGGAGCAAAATACGGAACTACAAAGGTTGAAGTTGAAATAAAGAAAGTTACAAAAATATCCCAGAAAACCCTAAATCGGCGTATGATACACCGGGTATGGGCGTATCATACGCCAGGCAGCGTATTGGTGGGCGTATTTGTGGCCGTATTTCACAAAAGTTACAGAAGGGGGGCGTATGATACGCTGCCCCTGGGCGTATCATACGCCAGTATGCAACCAACTTCCGGATTTTGTGGAATTTCAAGCTACTTAAACATAATTCAACCCTAATTCGAGGAGAACTTTTCCAAGCTCGAATCTTGACAATTCTAAGGTGATTTTTGGTGTTCCAAGGCTCCCAAAGTCATCCACAAACATTCTCCAAATCAAGATTGAAGATTCAATGAAGACCATGAGTGGCTAAGTTTTTGTCGATTGCTTTCGGGAGTACAATTCTTGTCAAGTGAAACAATTGGTATGTTTGATTAGGTTTTTTGTATTGAACAGTGGATTAGTGAATGAAATTTTATGTTTTGATTTAGTTAAAAGGTTTACTTATAAATAAAGTTATGTTCTTGATTATCAGTTTTCGGTTTCCTTGCATCGTGAACTCATTAAGAAAACTAGACAACGTGATATAGGTGAATTGGTAACTTAGTGAATGAACGAGTCTTAAAAGATTGTTCCTTTGTTACCACTTTAATCAAAAGCTAAGATCTTGAAGTATTGTTTCTTATAAACCCTAATTTGAAAGTATCAATTGTGGATCTTGCGGATTTAAAAACCCGAAAGTGATTGTTTCTTAATATTTAATCAAATTCGTTTCAAAGTTTATTGCTTTTTGCAATTGTGTTCTTGATTTCATCCCAAGTTCCAACTTTTAATATTAAAGTTCGTGTCTTTAAGTTAATTGAGTCATATTGTTAAACATTTTCCATATATTCCCTGTGGAGACAACCTTACTTACCCTTACACAATAAAGGTAGCTAAGACCGATATAATAAATTGTTTTTTATCGAGTCTCGACAACCATATCAAAAATGGCGCCGTTGCCAGGGAATTAGTGCGCTTAGTTTTAATAGTTTTTATTTGCTTTCTTAAAAATTTATAAAAAACCCAAAAAGATTTTACTTTTTTGTTTTCTTATTTGTTTTCTTGTTCATTATTACACGAGGTATTTTGTGTTTTCTTGTTTGTAGGTAGCCATTACATTAATGCATACAAGATTTTCAGGAAGGACCTCACCATTGCTATTTGATCCAGAAATCGAGAAGACTACAAGAGCGAATCGTGTGTTTCAAAAAGCATCAACTTCAAGGACTTCTCAAATTCGTGGTCAAACAAGATCGGAAGAGGTACATCATCAGCAGCAATAGCTCATCAGATATTAAGCAGAATTTCAAGAACACCCGAAAGTAACCAGTCAAGAATGATGAACCAAGGAGTACCAAAACCCAACCAACCTTTGGGAGATATTCCATTACCCGTATTCCCTTAACCTGATGATCCTCCACCTCAACCACAACCAGTGCAACCTCAACCTCAGGGGCCGATCCCTATAAATCAAGATGTGCAAAACCAACCTCCGCCTATGAACTTCCAACCGATGCCAAATTTCTGGGTTCGTAAGCCAAGTTTTCAGCATGACGTGGAAGGGAGCCATCATAGCAATAAGGACAAGTTTTCAGTCAAAGGAAGTCATCACAGTAATTATGTGGAAGAGTGGATTGAAGATCAACTCGACATGGACGGACCAAACCAACATGATTTTAGGAATTATGGGAACCAACCGGGCTATCGAAACCATTAACCAAATCGGGATCAGGATGGTTATGTTCAACCACCCATTCGCAACAACGTTGGAGGTCAACCGTTTAATGGCATACCTGCCAATCTAAGAGCGCAACATTATGTATCAGCACATGGTGTGGATAGTCACTTTCACCCAGCCATTGTCATCAATTCATCTCCTATAATTTCACCAACACAAAGAGGACGAGCTTTTAAAGTCTGACCACAATGCTTGGGAATTTCCCTCACTTCCATGGTATGGCAACCGAAGTACCCTATTTGCATATATCTGAATTTGAGGCATCATGTAGCACCATTGGTGGCCAAGGCTTTTCATCGGAGGAAGTTAAATTGGTCCTATTTCAATTTACCCTTAAAGACAAGGCCAAACAATGGTTCTTATCTCTACCATCTGCAAGTATTCACACATGGGTACAAATGCAACAACAATTCTTGTATGAATACTATACTTCCCATAGGAAAAATGATGCAAGGCGAGCCAGTCAAGGATTTACACAACAATCAG
Organism: Flaveria sonorensis; assembly: GCA_025506505.1. Classification (NCBI taxonomy): domain Eukaryota; kingdom Viridiplantae; phylum Streptophyta; class Magnoliopsida; order Asterales; family Asteraceae; genus Flaveria; species Flaveria sonorensis. The sequence continues at coordinate 38,030,022 of CM046429.1, read as the reverse complement.
GTGAACAGTTCCATGAAGATTTTCACCAATTCAAAGAGATGCTAAGAACTTGTCCACATCATGGCATAGCTAAGTGGGAGTTGATTTCAGCATTCTATGATGGGCTGTCACCGAAGGATGCTAGAGATGTAAATTCCACAAGTGCAGGAACGTTCACCTTAAACCATGAGGATGATTATTAGGATATTCTTGAAAGGATGAGTGTAATCTCCAAGAAGCGTACACAATCAAGCCAAAGGTCAAGGGGTGAAAACATAAAGATGGTGAATGATCATGTGGCCATGGATAGAATTGCGGTTCTAGAACGAGAAATTGCAAGCCTTAAAGTTGGAAAGAGTGGCGTGGTGAACATATCTAGTGAGTATGATGTGTGTGACATGTGCAATGACATCGGCCATACATCGGTCACATGCTACTTGAATTTGGGGAAGAGTGAAAGTGTACATCAATTACAAGGCCAGGGAGAAAGGAAGACATACGACATGAATTCCAACACTTATCATCCCGGTCTTAGAAATAACCCAAATCTTAGATATGGTAACAATACTAATCAATTGAATCCTCCTTTTCAGGTACCAAATCAAGGAAGCAACCATCAAGGCCATCAACAAGAATACAATTAAGGTGGTTATCCAAGAAACAATTACAATCAAAGAAGCTACCAACAAGGTGGTTAATTTCATCAAAGGAATCAACAACATCAACAAGGTACTTCCAGTAGCAATGGCAATGACATTATCAGCAATTCAAGATCTTGTGAAGGAGATGAAAGTAATTTAGAGAGGTGCAAGAAAAGACCAATGAGGCCATTGCAAAGCAACTTGGACAATTAGCTAACAATTGTCCGAACGAGAACCGGGGAAGCTTCCATGTGATACAACAAAGAACCCTCAACATCAAGCCTCAAGTTCAAAGAATGTGTATATTAATTCGGTTAGTATCCTTCCTAAATCTGAATGTACTAATTATGATTTAACCTCTACTTCTCAAGTAGTTGTAGGTAACGATAAGGAAGTAGATGAAGAAGAAGGAGGTGACCCGGGAGCACTAATTATTCCCATTCAAGTTGGGAAATTTAAAATCAAGCTGGCATTTGGATTATGGAGCCGGTGTGAGCATCCTTTCGGGGAGTTTGTATGACCAATATGACTTTGGTCCATTACATGAACTGACAAAATAGTGGTGCTTGCTGATTAGACATGGAAACAACCCCGGGGGATGGTTAAGGATGTGATAATCAAGTTAGGAGAGTTCTACTACCCTGTAGACTTTATGGTGCTTGATTATGCACCAGTAAGGACGAATGAGCAACTGAAGGTAATTTTAGGACGACCATTCTTGGCAATAGCCAAAACTCAAATCAATCACCTAGATGGAATCATTGACATGACATTCAAAAACCGTAAGTTGTTCTTCAAATGTGTTTTCAAAATCAATTACATATGTAGTCAACAATGATTGTTCTATATCAGATGCTACTAACAAATATGCTCCTCCTTACATTTCATATGTAAGCGAGGATATCACCAAGAAGAGAAGAATAGTTTTGATCCTTACAGGTTTGAGCTTGATAATATGGAAAAGGAGGAGAATATGAAGGTGGAGCCACCAAGGAATGAAAATTCGAGAAGAAAGGTTAAGATGGGTAAACCACCGAATCATAAGAATTCAAGGATTAAAGAAACAATGTTTGGCCAAAGCTTGAGTGAACAAGAAAATCTACCAAGATAGGATAAGCAATTCTTTCAAGATAAATTTGGAGAAAAGCACCCAATTCGACCACCATAAGTGGTCTCAGGTAAGGTCTGGCTGAAGACCTGAAACTTAGCGCTTACGAGAGATAACCCGAGAACTTTGTGGGTGCGTTATATAGAAACCCTCACGAGACTACAACTCGTCCACTCGGGTCTACCGAGGGGTTTAAAGGCTTGTTGCATACGCTAAATGCAATCGTGATTCCTACGAAAGTTAGTTTCAACTCTTTTATTAGTTTTTGTTTTTTTTTCTTCTTTGGTTTGCTTTGTTTTGTTTTGATAGTCAATCACGAGACGTAAGCACTCAAGTATGGGAAGGCACAAGTCGGTTAATGAAGGCTCTCATTAACGATCAGGTTCATGTGCTCTTTCCACTACTTTGGTTTTGAACAATATTCCTTTCATGCTTTTGTTGAAATTGACTGATAATATGTTAGGATATGGCATACTAGTCTTCCTTCGCAATGTTGTCTCGATTAGCAATAATAGGAATGAAATTAAGAATCTACTTCCCTATGCTATAAAAATGCCAATTATGACAACCATACATTAAGGACAATGTATCTCAAGTGTAGGAATGAGGGAAGAAGTGAAAAAAATTGAACCTTTTGGAAAAATAAATCTTCAAATAAGCTTAATTTTGTATGAGACTTAAATTTTTTTTCCGTACATGGTAAATTATCACTTGTTTGTGCATGTATACTTGTTGTGAAATTATAGTAAGCCACACCCATCATGAGCTTCTATAAAACTAGGTAGAATTCTTAGGAGGCATAATGAACTGGATGGTATATGACATACGTGCTTCATATTTTTAACCCTTTCCCACCGTTTCCGTGAGATTTTGAGCCTAATTGAGCAGTTCATAGCATATGTTGATTTGCTTTATATTTTTGCATAATAAGGGAAACCATAATGTGCATTTAAGTTAGAACTCGTGTAATTGATACGTGTCAAGATCATGAACCAATATGTGCATAAATATGATAAAGGCATTAGGAATGAACCATTCACTTAAACCTTTTCATTTGAATCCCTTACCTTGATAATCTTCCTTTAGACACCATGTTGAGCCCCAACTTGTCGTTTGAATAACCTAACACAATAAGCCTATAAAGCCTTAGCCTTTTTATGAAACATAGGGTGATGAAGTCCAATTCATGATATGTTTAGAAGTGTTGTTTTAGTAATAGTTCAATAATAGTATGATTGGTTGTGAATATGTGAAAAAAAATGAAAGAAAAGAAAAAAAAAGAAGAAAAAAGATAAATATGAGGTCAAAAGGACCAAGATATGAAGCAACAAAAATAGTGTGAGAATTCTGTGATATGATTGCTATTAGAGGATAGAAATTGATACACATCACATCTAGCATGTTAAATTGGATTTCATTCATCATTATCCACTCTTAAATCCCTTTCTATCCCACCTTAAACCTTAGTCTAACATTACAACCCATGAAAGACCTCTTGATTTATGTATTATATTGTGTTAATTGATGGTGATATGATTAATATACAAGCTTATGATGAAGATGTACATTCTTGGTTTGAGAGTTTCAAATATACTAGTATATAATCACTAGTCCACAAAACAAACCGAGAGGAGTGTTCATTGTAAGGAGTGTGAATGCATGCATGTTTGAAGCAAAAGGTGAAGTTATGTCAACTAAGGTGATTCTAAGTTTAAAACATGAATGATATTTCATGTTGGGTTGTGAATCTTACATAATGAAAGTTTAAAAGTAAGTATGCCTTGTGACCTCAACTTATACAAAGTTATGATAACTTAGCATGTTTTATTAAATAAGGGGAATTGCGCAAGTAAGTTTGTTTGAGGACAAACAAAAGGTTAAGTGTGGGGATGTGATCGTGTGAGAATAATTCAGTGTTTACTTAACCTAAATGCATGATTTTACATCATGATAAGTGTAGAAGAAGTTCACGTTGTTTATGTTTTGATCAGTAGGTGTTTGAAGCTAACGAAGGTCTTTTTTGAGAGAAAAAGGAGCAAAATACGGAACTACAAGGGTTGAAGTTGAAATAAAGAAAGTTACAAAAATAGCCCAGAAAACCCTAAATCGGCGTATGATACGCCGGGTATGGGTGTATCATACGCCGGGCAGCGTATTGGTGGGCGTATTTTTGTCCGTATTTCACAAAAGTTACAGAAGGGGGGCGTATAATACGCTGCCCCTGGGCGTATCATACGCCAGTATGCAACCAACTTCCGGATTTTGTGGAATTTCAAGCTACTTAAACATAATTCAACCCTAATTCGAGGAGAACTTTTCCAAGCTCGAATCTTGACAATTCTAAGGTGATTTTTGGTGTTCCAAGGCTCCTAAATTCATCCACAAACATTCTCCAAATCAAGATTGAAGATTCAATGAAGACCATGAGTGGCTAAGTTTTTGTCGATTGCTTTCGGGAGTACAATTCTTGTCAAGTGAAACAATTGGTATGTTTGATTAGGTTTTTTGTATTGAATAGTGGATTAGTGAATGAAATTTTATGTTTTGATTTAGTTAAAAGGTTTACTTATAAATAAAGTTATGTGCTTGATTATCAGTTTTTGGTTTCCTTGCATCATGAACTCTTTAAGAAAAGTAGACAATGTGATATAGGTGAATTGGTAACTTTATGATTGAACGAGTCTTAAAAGATTGTTCCTTTTATTACCACTTTAATCAAAAGCTAAGATCTTGAAGTATTGTTTCTTACAAACCTTAATTTGAAAGTATCAATTGTGGATCTTACGAACCCAGAAGTGATTGTTTCTTAATATATAATCAAATTCGTTTCAAAGTTTGTTGCTTTTTGCAATTGTGTTCTTAATTAAAGTTCGTGTCTTTAAGTTAATTGAGTCATATTGTTAAACACTTTCCACATATTCCCTGTGGAGACGACCTTACTTACCCTTACATAATAAAGGTAGCTAAGATCGATATGATAAATTGTTTTTGATCGAGTCTCGACAACCAGATCACAAGATAATATCGGAACGATGTTTTGGACTAACATACGAGCGTATAACACAGTTTTTTTTTCCGCGTCAATGGGTGTTTCTTTGGATGATACAGTAACCAACATGAGAGATTGTGTATATACGTTTTGTGCACATAAGGGTATATATCATAAGATCGACCGATTGGTTTCAAGATATAGAACACCGAGGTACTTACAACTGTGCTTTTATGATCCTGATACTAAGTTACAACATAGACTCCAATGGCCTAAACTTGATAAAAATATAATTGAGACGTTGACCAGATGTAACACCCGAAAAATTTCAGCATGAAGAAAAGAAAAAAAAGCAAGGGAGAGAAAAAGAATTATTGTAAAATAAGGGGTTAAAAGCGGGCAAGGACCAAACTTGCCCATAATAGGTTCAAAAAGATGATAAGGCCGCCCATACTTCTCTCTCTCATGCAAGAAATCTCAGCTGAAGTAAGAAGAAGAAGCTTCACCCGGTTTTAGAGAGAGAAAGTATTCGAAAGGTAAGATTCGATGGTGTTCTTCTCGGTTTCAGTTGGGTTTTTAGCTTCTGGACTGATCCTTAAGTGTTTATATGTGTTTGGTTATGTGTTTTTGTGTGTTTAGGTGCTAAAACTCCAGGTTGCTCTCGGGTTCAGAGGAGTTTAACTCTAAAGCAGTTAGAGGTGAGTTCCAGATCCCTCTTTTAAATGTTCTCTACTTATTTAGGGCTGGTGTGCATATTAAACTGATGTTTTTGAATTAAGTTTTGATTTTCCATGTATGTTACGGTTGCTTATGATGATATAGATATGTTTTATGATTTTCAGGATGATTGTATGAATGTTTAAGATGTTCTAAGTGTTAGACCGATAGATCTAACCTAAGAATATGCTTAAAATGATGTATGGAGACTGGAAATTAAGTAAGTTGAATCGCAGGTGATAGACTTGGTGTCCGCTGTGGACACTAGCCGTCCGCTGTAGACACTTAGGCATTTAGACTGTCTGCTGTGGACTTGGCTGTCCGCTGTGGAGTTGGCTATCTGCTGTGGACACTTGGTCATTATTAATGCGTCCGTTGTGGACACTTAGGTATTTGGCCTGTCCGCTGTGGACTTTGGCTGTCCGCTGTGGGCATTGTTCATCCGCTGTGAACCCATTAACCACCCGCTGTGAACACACATAGTGTTTTACTCATCTGCTGTGGACTTTGGTTGTCCGTTATGGATATTGTTCATCCGCATTTAGTATTGTTCATCCGCATTGGACTTGTTCATCCGCATTTGGACTTGTTCATCCGCATTAGGTTCACCCGTATACCTTTAGACACTTAGAATATTTTCTGAAGACTTTCATCCGCATTTGTTCATCCGTGTTGGTTTACATTCATCCTTATTTCTTTGGGGACTTAGAATTATTTTGAAGTTTTAGGAATAGAATTTAAGTGTTAAGAATTTATGTATAAGGAAAGATTATGCTTGTTTAATGTTTCTAATGTTTGATTCTTTTCTTATGGCCTGCTGTTATGGATAATATTTATTATGCTTCATGTTATATGATTATAAGGAGATGAATATTTTAAATGTATTATTCATAACCAAGTGGACACTAAGAAATAAAAGAAGATAGTGGAACTTAATGAATACTACCCCCGGGCCCTAATAATTAATGGAAAGCCTTGCAAGCAAAATGCAATGAGGTGCACGACCTTGTTGTCGTTAGCTCAACTGATGTGTGGCTGATACAGGATGCATATCTAGGGTCTAATCCTGGGGATTGACCAAATTAATAGGACCCGTATTCATGAGCAGGCTTCGTGCGTAGCAGTGTGGGTCAACTATCGAATGGGTTAGCTACCAAATAAACGTTTGCCGATAGAGGTTCGACATTTGTTGCCAACCAACAATATAGGCTATTGCATTGTGCAAACCTAGACAATGAAAGTGAAAGATAATGAAAGAAAGAAAGATAAAGAATCTCTTAATGATTGATTATGTATAATGATGAATGATCACCAAGTGAAGTTTACAAAAGTATATTTTCTATATTATTAAAATAGAATTCACTTAGCAATGCTGACTTTTTATATGCTTATCAGTTGGCAGGTAATGGTATTGCTGGGAATGGCTTGAGGTTGAAGCTACCTGGCAAATAAGGACTGACATCCATGACACGCTAAAAAGTTATTTTTGTTTTGAAATGCAACTACATGTCCTTTCTGTAACTAGCAACAACAATGTATTTCTTGACAAAAGTAATAGTTAATGACTGCTATGGTTTTTATTAAGTTATTCCGCTGCAAAGTTTTCTTGTTTTGATGAATCTGATTGTGTTTTAATATGAAAAGTGCTTTGAATGACCAACTATGGGGTTTTCCGGGAACGAGGCGTTAAAAGTTGGTATCAGAGCCAAAGTTTAAGAGCATTGCGTAAATTATTTTTCAAAACCTAAACTTAAATTGAAAATGGGACCAAATGGAGGGATGCCAGCCCAGGTAGCTACGTGCCATCAGGTAATTTTTCATAAAGTTAACTGGTATTATGTGCGTGTGCTATTTGATTTATGTGCTCTTAGTAGATTTGGATGCTGATCTAGTCAGGATAGGGGATGCTTGGGGGATGAAGAGTAAAGTAAGTGGGTAATCACAACTGGCCACTGTAATTAGGGACTTACTATACTTGATATAATCTGAGCTATTACCTTGAATGACCTTGTTCGTGTTTGAATCTTATAGGAAGTAGATTTTATAATGGGGAGAAAATCTGGGAAGGCAACCCGAGGTGGTGCTCATTACGGGCGTACTACTAGGCCACGTGTCACCAGGAGCAAGGCTAAGGCTCCTGAGATGATTCATGAGGACACAGACCTCCATAGCCTCCAAGAGGGTGCAGGATCAGCTACCCTCAAGTCTACGGTAAAGGAAGCTATTGCTGACGAGGTCTATAACATCATGCAAAATGTGTTGCCCTCAGTGGTGACCGAAGTGTTAAGGGCTGTAAAGGAGGGTGAGAGAACTGATGATGCTGGTGGTAATTCATGATGATGATAGTGAGGAGGAGAAGGTGACCGCTAAGGGGTGCACCTATGGGGCGTTTCAGAGGTGCAAACCCCCAACCTTTGACGGTAATAACAATGCTACTGCTGCTCACCATTAGGTTCGAGAGATGGAGGCAGTCCTAGACATCAGTGAGTGTCGGGAGGATCAGAAGGTGAAGTTTGCCTCCCATTCTTTCGTTGACTCGGCATTATGCTGGTGGGACAACATTGTCCAAGCTGAGGGAAAATGGTCTATAGCAAGGATGAGGTGGTTGGATTTGAAGGAAATGGTACTAGAGGAGTATTGTCCACATCAGGAGTTAGACAAAATTGAGAAGGAGTTCTTGCATTTGGAGGCTGGAAACATGAATCATCAAGAGTATACCTCTAAATTCAATGAACTTTCAAGACTTGTGCTGGATCTAATAACTCCGAAGTCCAAGAAGATTAAGAGGTACATGCAGGGTTTGCCCTTGGACATTAGGAGGAACATGATAGCCACTAGACTAACCACGTTTAGGTCTGTGGTAGATTTGGCCAGAAGATTGTATGATGAGAGGGACCCGGTGCCAATTCAGAGGAAGGTTGAGAGTTGGAACAAGAACGGTAATGGGAAAAGGTTTAAGGGTGATAACTATGGGATCGGGGAGAAGAAGATGAGGATTGACGATCGTCGCCCAGGATTGAGTAAGGGGAACAATAGGAGGGAATGTAAAAAGTGTGGGAAGGTTCACATAGGTGAGTGTAGAGTGTAGCTGGTGTTTTAAGTGTGGAGGCGAAGGCCACTATGCTAAAGAGTGCAGGGTACTGCGATGTTATTAATGCGGGGAAGTAGGCCACTCGGGCCGAGATTGCAAGAAGGGTGGAGCAGGGAGCTTAGGGACCCAGACTATGGGTGAGAAAGGGAGAAGTAAGATCACCAAAGCCAAGACAAGGGCATTCAACATGACCCGGGAAGAAGCCAGAGTGGACCTTGAAGTAGTTTCAGGCATGTTTTTGGTAAACCAATTGTACGCTTCTGTGCTTTTCGATTGGGGTGCTAGTAGAAGTTTTGTATCTACCACCTTTTGTCATTTAATGCATGGTAAGAATAAGAAGATAAACGTGCCCTTCCATGTAGAGACAACGATAGGAAAGTCTACCAAGGTGACTGATGTGATAGACGATTGTCTCATAGAGTTGGATGATCATAAGTTTCCTGCTAGATTGTATGTGATGGCCCTAGGAGGTTTTGATGTGGTGTTAGGGATGGATTGGTTGGCGGCCTGCGAAGCGAACATCGTGTGCCGAAAGAAGACGATTCGTTTGACTGCGCCCGATGGAAGCTTGGTTACGGAACATGGAGACAAGGAGTATATTAGTGATCTCGATGATCACTGCAGAGAAGTTTATGAGACGAGGGTGTGGTGCTTACCTAGCTTATATGAAGGATGTGGATTCTACCATGCCTCAACTGTCAGGCGTGCCGGTAGTATGTGATTTCCACGATTTGTTTCCCGAAGACCTACCAGGGGTGCCACCTGACTGCGAGATCGAGCTCTAGATTGATCTGAAGCCTGTGCCCAACCTGTTGCGAAGGCGCCATATCATCTCGCTCCCTCTGAGATGAAGGAATTGATGACTCAACTGGAAGAGTTGTTAGATAAGGGGTTCATCCGATCGAGTATCTCTCCCTAGGGTGCTCCGGTCTTGTTTGTAAAGAAGAAGGACGGTAGCATGAGGATGTACATCGACTACCGTGAGTTGAACAAGTTGACGGTGAAGAACCGGTACCCACTACCGAGGATCGATGACTTGTTTGATCAGCTCCAAGGCGCCAGCTGGTTCTCAAGGATAGATCTCTGATCTGGTTATCATCAACTAAAAGTTAAAAAACATGATATCCCGAAGACCGCGTTTTGAACACGATATGGGTATTATGAATTCCTCGTTATGTCTTTCGATTTAACCAACGCACCAGCTGCTTTTATGGATTTGATGAATCGGGTGTGTCGGCCGATGTTGGATAAATCAGTGATTGTGTTTATTGATGATATCCTGATTTATTTGAAGAGTGAAGAAGAGCATGTAGTTCATATTCGCGAGGTATTGGAGACGCTTAGAAGAGAGAAGCTGTATGCTAACTTCTCCAAATATGTGTTATGGTTGCGGGAAGTTCAGTTTTTGGTTCATGTGGTAAATTCTGAAGGGATTATGGTGGACCCGGCAAAGGTGGAGGCGGTAATGCAATGGAAGTCTCCAAAGACGCCATCTGAGATTCGTAGTTTCTTGGGTTTGGCGGGATACTATAAAAGATTCATCCAAGACTTCTCCAAGATAGCTTCACCATTGACCAAATTGACCCGTAAAGATATGAAGTTCATATGGGGTCAAGAGCAGGAGAATGCTTTCGAAGAGTTAAAGCCAAGATTGACTTAAGCTCCTGTCTTGACGTTACCCGAAGGGAATGAAGACTTGGTGGTCTATTCAGATGCTTCTTATTCAGGATTGGGTTGCGTGTTGATGCAATGGGGTAGGGTTATAGCCTATGCATCCCGACAGTTGAAGATCCATGAGGCTAACTACCCTACTCATGACTTGGAGTTGGCGGCTTTGTTCTTTGCATTGAAGATTTGGAGGCACTACCTGTACGGGATGAAGTGCACCATCTTCACTGATCACAAAAGTTTGAAGTACTTCTTCGAGCAGAAGGATCTCAATATGAGGCAAAGGATATGGTTAGAGTTGATCAAAGACTATGACTATGAGATCCATTACCATCCGGGCAAGGCCAACGTGGTGGCGGATGCCCTTAGCCGAAAAGAGAAACCCGAGTCGATTCGGGTGAAAGCTTATCAGTTGGTTATGTCCTCTGATGTGATGAAGCAGATTAAGGAATTACAGGATGAAGCGCTGAAAGAAGATCAGATTAACTCCGAAAGGATGAAAGGTCTAGTCGCCGAGTTGGGGGAGAACACTCTTGGTGTCCGGACTCGATCGAGGCGGATGTGGATTCCTCGTTATGGGGATTTGTGTGGGAAGATCATGGATGAGGCTCACAAGACTCAATACTCTATTCATCCCAGTGCTATAAAGATGTATCATGATATGAAGAAAGATTACCGGTGGCCGGGAATGAAGCGTGATATGGCGGGGTATGTGAGTAAGTGCCTTACTTGTTTACAAGTGAAGGCGGAGCACCAGAAGCCATACAGAAAGATCCAACCCTTGGATATACCCGAGTTGAAATGGTAGCACATCACCATGGACTTCATTATGAAGGTACCGCGTACGGCAAGGGGATACGATGCCATATGGGTGATAGTTGATCGTTTGACAAAGAGTGCTCACTTTCTACCAATCCGCGAGACGTATTCGTCTGAGAGGTTAGCGGATCTATTCATCAAAGAGATAGTGACCCGTCATGGCGTACCGGTGTCTATTGTGTCTGACCGTGACACTCGGTATACATCAAAGTTTTGGAAAAGATTTCATGATGCGATGGGGACGAGGTTATATATCAGTACGGCTTACCATCCTTAGACAGACGGCCAGTCGGAGAGGACGATTCAGACACCGGACGATATGCTACGAGCATGCGTCATTGATTTGGGAGGAAGTTGTGACGAACACTTACCGTTATACGAATTTTCATATAACAACAGTTATCATGCCACCATTTGTATGCCTCCATATGAGATGCTATATGGTAGGAAGTGTAGAATGCTTGTATATTGGGGTGACATCGGGCAGAAGGAGATAGGGAGCATTGAGGTGATCGAGGCTATGACCAAAAAGTTAGAAAGGATTAAGGCCTTTATGAAGGCGGCAAAGGATAGACAGAAGTCGTATGCTGACAAGAGGCGTAGACCGATTTATTTCAAGGTGGGTGTTAGAGTCATGCTGAAGGTCTCGCCTTGGAAAGGGATCGTCTGGTTTAGGAAGCGGGGAAAGTTAAGTCCGAGGTACATAGGGCCTTTCCTAATCATTGCCCGAGTAGGAGAGGTGGCCTATCGACTGGAGCTACCCGATGAGTTAAGTGGAATTCATCCAACGTTCAATGAATCTCATTTGAGGAAGTGCTTAGCTGAGAAGGATATGATCGTACCACTTAAGGATATCAAGGTGGATGAATGGCTCAATTATATGGAGCAGCCAGTGGCCATCATTGTCTATAAAGAGAAGACTACGGAATAAAGTGGTTCCACTGGTGCGAGTACAGTGGAGACACATGAAGGGATCCGAGTCTATGTGGGAGACTAATAAAGAGATGAGACAGTATTACACATTGCTATTCGAGGAGTGACAGGTTTCGGGGACAAAACCTATATAAGGGGGGTGGACTTGTAACACCTAGAAAATTTCAACATGAAGAAAAGAAAAGAAAGCAAGGGAAAAAAAGAGAATTATTATAAAAAAGGGGTTAAAAGTGGGCAAGGGCTAAACTTGCCCATAATAGGTTCAAAAAGGTGATAAGGCCGCCTATACTTCTCTCTCTCATGCAAGAAATCTCGGCTGAAGTAAGAAGAAGAAGCTTCACCAAGTTTTAGAGAGAGAAAGTCTTCAAAAGGTAAGATTTCATGGTGTTCTTCTTGGTTTCAGTTGGGTTTTCAGCTTCTGGACCGATCCTTAAGTGTTTCTATGTGTTTGGTTGTGTGTTTCCATGTGTTTAGGTGCTAGAACTCCAGGTTGCTCTCGGGTTTGGAGGAGTTTGACTCAAAAGCAGTTAGAGGTGAGTTCTAGATCCCCTCTTTTAAATGTTCTCTACTTATTTGGGGCTGGTATGCATATTAAACTGATGTTTTTGAATCAAGTTATGATTTTCCATGTATGGTACGGTTGCTTATGATGATATAGATATGTTTTATGATTTTTAGGATGATTGTATGAATGTTTAAGATATTCTAAGTGTTTGACCGATAGATCTAAGCTAAGGATATGCTTAAAATAATGTATGGAGACTAGAGATTGAGTAAGTTGAATCGCAGGTGATAGACTTGGTGTCCGCTGTGTACACTTAGGCATTTAGACTGTCCGCTGTGGACTTGGTCGTTCGCTGTGGACTTGGCTGTCCGCTGTGGACTTGGCTGTCCGCTGTGGACACTTGGTCGTTATTAATGTGTCCACTATGGACATTTAGGTATTTGGCCTGTCTGCTGTGAACTTTTGTTGTCCGCTGTGGGCATTGTTCATCCACTGTGAACCCTTTAACCCATCGCTGTGAATACGCTTAGTGTTTTACTCATCCGCTGTGGACTTTGGTTGTCTGCTGTGGGTATTGTTCATCCGCATTTAGTATTGTTCATCCACATTGGACTTGTTCATCTGCATTTAGAATTGTTCATCCGAATTAGGTTCACCAGCATACCTTTAGACACTTAGAATATTTTCTGAAGACTTTCATCCGCATTTATTCATCCGCATTGGTTTACATTCATCCGCATTTTTTTGGGGACTTAGAATTATTTTGAAATTTTGGGAATAGAATTTAAGTGTTAAGTACTTATGTATAAGGAAAGATTATGCTTGTTTAATGTTTCTAAGATTTGATTCTTTTCTTATGGCCTGCTGTTATGGATAATATTTATTATGCTTCATGTTATATGTTTATAAGGTGATGAATATTTTAAAAGTATTATTCATAAACAAGTGGACACAAAGAAATAAAAGAAGACAGTGGAACTTATGAATGTTACCCCCGGGCCCTTATAATTAATGGAAAGCCTTGCAAGCATAATGGAATGAGGTGCACGACCTTGTTGTCGTTAACTCAACTGATGTGTGGCTGATTCAGGATGCATATCTGGGGTTTAATCCTAGGGATTAACCAAATCAATGGGACCTATATTCATGAGCAGGCTTCATGCCTAGCAGTGTGGGTCAATGGTCGAATGGGTTAGCTACCAAATAAACGTTTGCCGACAGGGGTTCGACATTTATTGCCAACCAATAATATAGGCTCTTGCTTTGTGCTAACCTAGACAATGAAAGTGAAAGATAATGAAAGAAAGAAAGATAAAGAATCTCTTAATGATTGATTATATATAATGATGAATGATTACCAAGTGAAGTTTACAAAAGTATATTTTCTATATTATTAAACTAGAACTCACTCAGCAATGCTGACTTTTTAGATGCTTATCAGTTGGCAGGTAATGGTGTTGCTGGGAATGGCACGAGGTTGAAGCTACCTGGCAAATAAAGACTGGCATCCATGACACGCTGAAAAGTTATTTTTGTTTTGAAATGCAACTAGATGTCCTTTTTGTAACTAGCAACAACAATGTATTTCTTGGCAAAAGTAATGGTTAATGAATGCTATGGTTTTTATTAAATTATTCCACTGCAAAGTTTTCTTGTTTTGATGAAACTGAATGTGTTTTAATATGAAAAGTGCTATGAATGACCAACTGTGGGGTTTCCCTGGAACGGGGCCTTACACCAGAGTTCTTTCTACAAACCCTTATGTCAAGATATTTAGAAGTCTTTCCAAGTTGAGTCCTTTAGACAACTATAAAGTCATTCTTAACACTTCAGTTGAACTTGACCAGAGGGTATACAACCGACTAACCACATTCGAGGTTTAAACAAAATTAGTTCTTCAATTTAAATTATAAATAATGATAATATATCATATGAATGACACTTAATTATATACGTGTTTACTTAGGTTGTTGGCATTTGGATTGAAGGAAATGATAATATCACTGCCTATAAAAGAAGTATTGTAATCTATGGTAGGTCTGAATACAGTCAATTTATTCAGCCGTACTTTGGATGCTATGATCCATTATGTTATCCTTTGTTTTTCCCAATTGGTGAGCCAGGATGGCATCCTAACATACCACGAGTAGGGGTATCAATGAATGAAATTCTTAATGATAACGAACCAATGACTAATGAAGTTGGAGGTACCAATTTCTTTAATGTCTTTTAAAGCATCAATCGTTTTACATTACGGGCATGCACGCTTTCTAGCAATATAACGTAATGTACTATTTCTCTTTTCATATAGAGGCTAACCCATGGAGTAACAGAAGTACCGTGGCCATGCGTGAGTACTACTGCTACAGGTTTCAAATTCGGTCGTATGATATCGTACTTTTCTTTGGTGGACGATTGTTACAACAATTTGTGGTGGATGTGTACATAAAGCTTGAGACGTCAAGATTATAGTATTGTGAACACAACCAAGCTAGGATAAGCGCTGATTTGTACCAAGGTATTGTGGATTGTGTCCATGCTGGAGAAGTTCATCCAAATAGAGTCAGACAATGGATTGTCTTACCTTCATCTTTCATTGGAGGACCTCGTGATATGTGCCGTCGTTTTCTGGATGCCATGACTTTAGTTCAGGATGACGGAAAACCAGATCTATTCCTTACGATGACACGTAATCCTCAGTGGCCTGAGATATGTGACAATTTAATGGCTGGTCAAAATCTTGTGGCTAGAGTGTTTCGTGCTAGACTCGAGCATCTTAAGGAAGTTCTTTTCAAAAAACATATACTGGGTGAGGTTAAGGCTTATGTTTACGTCATTAAGTTTCAGAAGTGTGGTTTGCCACATGCACATTTTCTCCTTATCATGCAAGTGCAACATAAAATCAATAATCCAGACCATTACGATAAAGTGGTTTGTGCGAAGATTCCAAACAGACTTAGATATCCAAGACTGCACATGATAGTTGTCAAGCACATGATTCATGGTCCTTGCGGGGTTTTACGGAAAAATAGTCCATGTATGCGGGTGATCCACAGGTCTGTCAATTTCGTTATCCTAGACAATTTAACTACCAAACAACACAAGGAGAAGATTCATATCCTATATACAGAAGAAGAAATAATGGAATAAATGTTGACGTACGAGGAACAACTCTTGATAATAGATGGGTTGTCCCATATAACCCAAGACTTTTGATGATGTTCAACTGCCACATGAATGTCGAGTCTGCTCAAGTATAAAGACGGTGAAATATCTTTTCAAATATGTTTACAAAGGACATGACAAATAGGTTATTCAAATCGATGAAGCCGAACCAGGTGATGCTATTAATGAGATAAAAAGATACCAGGATGCACGTTATGTATCACCATCGGAGGCTATGTGGTGTATCTTCTCATTCCCACTTTCTCACATCCATCCCATAGTCTTGGCCTTGCAGCTTCATCTTCCTAACATGCAGATGGTTAGATTTAGAGAGAATGATATCATGTCTAAAATTGTTGATAGGGAAAGAGATAAGAGAACCATGCTTAGCGCGTTTTTCAATACAAATAGATTGGATGTAACAGCAAAATGGTATTTATATAAAGATTTCCAAAACACTTTACATGGAATTCTACCACACGTCATTGGAATCATCGTGTAGCTAGGCCACAAAGAGGTCGTATTGTTTCTGCTAATCTAGCTGAAGGGGAGAGGTACTACTTACGACTACTGTTATCAAATATCAAAGGACCTACTTCTTGTGATGATCTTTGGACGATTAATGGTGTAAAACGCGCAATATTTAGGAAAGCAGCACTTGAGGTTGGGTTAATAGAAAGTATTGATAGTTTATCACAATGTCTCACAGAAGCATCATTATTTCAGTTTCCCTACTCTCTCATAAGGTTATTCATGACAATAATGATATTTTGTGAACCTGGTGACATTCCTAGGCTTTGTAATGAACACTTCGATTCACTTTCCAAAGATTATCAGTTACAATATCAAGGTGTTCAACGTGTTCAAGATATGGTTCTTTCATACAAGGGTGTTCTTACAATCCATGGGTAGGAATATAAGTTATTTTGATCTTCCAGACATAACAGATGAAAGCACCGAGTACTCGTGTTTTCGTGAGGTAGTTGAAGAGTATGCGATAGTTGTTGAGCCTGAACAATTAAGTGCAAAGGATTACCTTAATTTAGAACAAAAAAAGTGTTTGCTGAGATAATGACACAAGTGGATAATGATCGTCCAGGCGTGTTCTTTATAGATGGACCAAGTGGAACGGGAAAACATTTTTGTACAAAGCATTATTGGCTCAAGTTCATTCACGTGGTCATATCGCTCTAGCCATCGCTTCTTCAGGTGCGACTGCTAATAATATGCCAGGTGGTAGAACGGCTCACTCAAGGTTCAAGATTCCAATTTATCTTAAATATAATTCGATGTGCAATATCAAAAAACAAAGCGAGGTGGTTGAAATTATTAGGTTATCAAAACTGCAATATCAAAAAACAAAGCGAGGTGGTTGAAATTATTAGGGGATGAGGCGTCGATGGCAAAGCGACAGGTAATAGAGGCAGTGGACCGAACACTACAGGATATTATAGGCGTCAGTCTCCCATTTGGTGGAAAGATAATGGTAATGGGAGGTGATTTTAGACAGGCATTGTCGTTCATTAAACGAGGAACACACGCGCAGATCGTAGAATCTAGCCTACGAATGTTACCTCTGTGGTCTATGACAAAAAATGCGATTGACCATAAATATGAGAGCGTTGAACGATCCGTGGTTTTATGAATTTCATTTAAGAGTCGGAGATGGAACCGAAGAGACTATCGAAGGAAGCTATATACGCATACCCGAAGACATGTCAGTTCGATTCACGAATAAAGAAAACGCTATAAAAGAATTGATAAATGTTGTGTTTTCGTCGGTTCAGAACAATGTACATTCCTCGGAATATATAATATATTGAGCAATATTATCCATAAAAAATGAGAGTGTAGACGAGATTAATGATCAGATGATTGAAATATTTCAAGGAGAGGAAAAGATACAGTTTTGATGAAGTCGAGGATGACCACCATAAATTTTACACGGTAGAGTTCTTAAACTCACTAACTAATAGTGGTCTACCACCTCATAAACTACGTTTAAAAATCAGATGCCCCATCATATTGTTACGCAATATCGATCCATTGCATGGTTTATGCAATGGCATAAGGTTGATATGTAGAGGCTTCCAACGTAATGCTATTGATGCTGAAATAGCTATTAGTCAACGTACCAGGAAAAGAGTATTTCTGCCTAGAATCCCACTAACTCTTTCTGAAGATGACATGTTCCCGTTCAAGCTAAAAAGAAAATAGTTTCCCATTCGACGTAGCTTTTCCATGACAATCAACAAAGCTCGAGGTCAAACGATTCCAAATGTTGGTGTTTATCTTCCTGCATCTGTATTTTCCCATGGTCAAGTTGACGTGGCATTATCAAGGTGTATATCACGGGATAATACCAAGGTTTCCTGAAATCAATTTCAAGAACCTAGGGGTATACACTTCGAATGTTGTATATTGGAAAGTGTTTCATGATATATGAAATGTGTGTTTGCCATAATGTAAGAATATATTTTGTTAAATTTTCTGCCTTAACTTCTTATACAGCTAATGAAATTTCACATGATTACATGCTTGGATTTGTAATTATTATGATGATGCATGTTTTCCTTTACTTTTCAAATATGATAGATTTGTAAACACTAATTTATTCTATATTCATTTTAGATAACACATAAATCTGTTATGGATGAGCCAAAGATTAATCCGGAAGACGTGTCAGGTATGACTTTATCTTTGGAATTTTGGCCGGTTCAACATATTTGCATGTAATTATAATACAATGATGCTAATTATAACAATGCAAGAAACAATCTAAACAATTTTTTTTTATCAGTGACTAAGAGTGAGGTGCCAGTCAAAGTTGAAAAGACAGATGATATTTGTATGACTAAAGATGTGGCAGATAAACACGATGAAGCACAATATATTCCTGGGTCCCCTATGGACGAAGAATGGTGGTCGAACAATATCGATGAGTTCATAAGCTCTGTAAGGCATATGATTGATTGTTCTAATCATGCAACTAGCTCCACGTTTATGATTTTACTTTTTCAGCTTTGGTTGTTCAAGACTTGAATTCTCAAATCCGTGTTTTACCTTATTTCATTATCGTTTTATTTACCTACTTCATAACTTATATAAATTTTGTTCTCAAATATTATGATTACATTCATCTCAATGATTTCGGAGTAAAAGTTTGAATTTTGTTCGTAAACAATATTATTCGCATACGATTTTTACGCGCCACGAGAATCGTAATTAAAAGTGTCGCACCCGCCGCATCGCGCGGGCACGTTACTAGTATTTTCAAATTAGTAACAGATACCAAGTTCTGCTTATTTTCTTAATTTTAGGAACGAATCTCCAACTTTTGATATATGAAGTAATAATATAGCTTGATTATTTTAATCTGATTCAAACCTTTTGGTTGTGTCCTTCCTAATCTAATCCGAAACCTTTTCAGATGCTTAACATACCCTATCTTTATAGCCTAAAGTTCTCTCTAACCTGTTAAACCTTAACTTAATTTCACATATGTGATTAATGCACAAACATCTCTATAATCATGAAAGCTTTTTTTTTTTGTTTTTTGTTAACATCCATTTTATTTAATTTGACAAGTCTATTTGTCTTTAGTATCTTTTTGTAGGATTTGATAAATCTATATATTTATCATTCATATTGAATTTCTTCCAAAAGTATAACTTGTTTTGTTATGTTTACCAATTATCACTTACTGTTTGCTATGGACATTTTCGCTACTGTTATATGCTTGGAGAAATGTGTTTCTTTAGTTTTGTCTTACTAAAGAGTAAGTTCTCTTTGATAACCATTTACCTAAACTTTTGGTTATCGTAACTTTTAATGTCTCTTTTTATAACTCTTTGCAGCATGTACGGCTTCTTGAAGTGCTTCGGGATTTATTCAAAGTTGCTAATGCAATAAATGTAAAGATCAACATGCGAATACTTGGTCATTAAAGTCCATAATTAAACCAACCTTGTGCAGGTGTATAATGAGTTCAGAAGCTTCTTGAATGTGGGGTCTTCTACAAACAACTTTATATTTGTTACCTTGATGACCACATGAGTCAATTGCTGATGCTTATAAAACTTCAAATCAACAATTACAAAACCAATATTACAGAATGATTTAATTTCTTGATGAACTCAAACTTTCTATCACTCATGTTAGCACAAGGTCAAAGACCAAAAATGGATTCAAAGCCGCAACTCATCTTATTTTGGAATTTTTTAATCGAGATCAAAGGTTTTATAACAGTCTATTGATAAAAATAATACAGAATCTAGAACAGAAAGCTTGGTTCAATATGCAGCTGATGTATTTTTTTTTAAACGAGAGCAGATGAGTATGTCTAGAAGAACAACAACCTGAGTTATGGTGCGAAAAGAAGTTAAAAACAATTCTTTTGTGTGCTCGAATGACTTTGGGCATATTCGGATAGAAAAAGAGTTGCTGCAACTGAAACCAATGATATGTAGTCTGTATGTCTTCTATTCTATACAAGTGATGTAGCTCATGCCACTACAAAGTGTTAAACCAAAAGTTACAATCAAACAAAAATACACAAACTACATATATATTATCACACTAGAGATTACATAAATGAAATAGATTATAATAGTCGCGTACTTGAATTGAAGAAGACACGAGATTTTAAGTGCGAAATTAGACGATTGAAGCCTACGAGTAATGTCCTAAGACAAAATTTTCCGCTATACGGATCTGTGTTGAGGATACAACAATCAATCAAGAAGATGTTTTTGATTCTGTGGAAACTCTCTATGTTAACTTATTTGACAAATATGCAAGTGTTTTCTCTGGTGTTTTAAATATGATAAAAAAACATCATTAATAGAAGGAGACCAAAAAACAGTTAATTAACTGTTAAACTATTTTAACAGTTAATTTCGTATTTAAGAATTAAAACAAAAATAATTTAATTAGTCAGAAGACCCAAATACCTTATCTTGACCCATTAAATTATATTAATTGAAGTATATGTAGTCTAACCTAACATCATATGCTAAGCCCATCCATTTTGAATAAATCATAAAATTAGGACTTATAAGGAAAAGCATTCTTGCTACCATTGTTTAATTCATGCAAAGTTCCAACACAAAGCAATTATAAATAACGTTGACCAGCCACATCTTCATTATGCTCTTAGCAATTATTTAACTCTTTATAAGTTTACATTACCTAATTTTTCAACATGAAGAGTTAAAGTGAAATGATTGTTCAGTGTTATTTTGAGGATTTTTTAGTTTGCTTTTAAATATAGGTATGTTACCATTACTGTACTGCTCGACTTTTGTGAAATGAGGGCCTCAATTTAGCATTTGCATTAAGGTGTAACTTCTTATATGATTTAAGTTTTTTCTTGCTTTTCGTATTTTGAAGAAATGATATTCTAAAACTTCATTTGCCCCTTGGGAGCTCAATTGAATGTTATAGGGTTTTTCTAAATATGTGTTTTTAATTTATGAATTTGGTTAGTTAAAAACGGTTGAAGTGTTTCATTATATTAATATTCTCATATGAGAGTTTTTTTTTTCACGTGCAGCTTATGTTGTGCTAATTTTAAATTTTATTTTATTTTTATTTTAAGTTGAAAATGTTCTTGATTTTTAGTTTCTTAGAATACCCGAGTGGAGGCCAATTATGGTGCCATTTAACAATCTACTCTTTTTCCGCATATGAAACAATGCAGTTCTTATAAGTGATGGAAAACTACAACTTTACTCCTCAAATACATAATGCATGATTTAAAACTAAATCAATAAACACAAATATCATAATTAAAGGTCATCTATTTTCAACCTCAAAATATATATACTATAAAATTTACAATTACACGACCATTGATTTACAATCAAATGCAAAAATATAGTACAAGTCTCTTATACAGCTACTATCAATGGTCCTTCTTCCCTATTTTATTTATATTTGTATTTGTATTTGTATTTGTATTTGTATTTATATTTATATTTATATTTATATTTATATTTATATTAATATTTATATTTTTATTTTTATTTTTATAAAATGAAAACTTCTATGAACATTAGAAGAAAGACTTGAAACTCTCCAATTCATTCGCAAGGTATATTAATTATATTTTATATTTATAATTAATTTTTAACATATTTTTGTTTATTTTCATGCAGTGTAACATATAACATTATCTTAAAAACCCGAATATACCGTTACGACGTGCTGATTTTTAATCTACTGTTCGGTATAAGTTTTGTCCGGAGCTGACTTGGGTCTAATAAAATGTATTTTTCTTTTCACAACAACATAATATTTTACAAAATTTCGAATGTATCAATGCGATGTCATCGTTTTAGTCTACGTTTTGATATAAACTTTATCATAAACGAGGGCTCACAACGCGTGGCCAAAACACATGTGTCAAATTCGAGCCGCTGCAACGTGGTGGACACCTGCTAGTATATATATGTATATGTATACGTGAGTGGTGCAAGTTAGCAAAATATGATCTTGGATGATGGATCTTTTTTACTTTAAGGAATACACTCAAAGGCTGATGCAAAAAAAAAAAAACAACCAAAGAGCTCTCAGCATGCACAAGTAAAGTACAAGAAAGTTTTTTTGAAAGATTTGATATAACTCAGAGAATTATGCTAAGTATCAAATCTTTCAAAGCCAAAAGATCATATATTCCGAAGCCAAAGATGAAGTCTTCCGATGCTTCAAGGACAAAGTCTTCCGAAGCCAAAGACTGATTTCTTCCGAAGACAGAGAATACATGCTTTCTCTAAATCACCTTTTGACAAAAGCTGAACCACTTTTCGCTGCCACTTCTGAAGACTCACCAACTTATATGAGTTGGTGAAAAGTCCATGCTTTTGTCAACTGTAGATTAAGGTCTTTTTTCTGTAACTTTCCAACTATGTACTTTTATCCTTTTTGTAATATATTATGATGTGACCTATGGCATGTCATAGTCACAAGTCAAAAGACAATCTGCCTTTTGACTCTACATTGATCTTGTTGTCTAGATTAGTGTTTCTAGCTGGCCATCAAAGTACGACCATTTGTAGGGTGTAGTATAAAGCGTCTTAAGTACTTGTATATTTATGTATGCTTTGTAACACTTGTAAGAACTTGAGAGCAATATACATCATTCTTGAAATCCATATTGAGTGTTCTTGTTCTTGTTCTTTTACTAGCGTTCATTGTTCCATCACTAACCGGTTCCCTATTTGATCTGCTAAGTGTTCAAACTCTCTCCACCTTGTGAAACTACTGCATTGACGACCCTTCCCCGATCCTGCAATTGGTATCACAGCATTTCAGGCTCTTGATTGTAAGATCTCACCATCTTAGATCACTTCAGTTTAATAAAACACTTATCAACTCAAATGGAAGCTCTTTCTAAGGATGATATGGAAACCGGTACTATTACAAAGTCTCCGCTGATCACTCCTGATGACTTTGATACTTGGTGCCAACATATGGAAGGGTTTATCAAGTCTCAAGACAACATGATGTGGAGATCTGTTGCTGAAGGACCTCACATCCCAAGCACCTCTTCAACCACTGCTGAAGGTGGGATGATACCAAAGGAAATGGCTGACTACTCTAAAGAAGACCGGAAGAAGATAGATGTGGATCAGAAGACGATGACCGCTCTTCAAACTGCTCTTCCTAACTCCATATACAGAGGCTTCAAGAAGTGCAAAACTGCTAAGTAGCTTTGGGATGAACTGAAGCTCATGTATGAGGGGTCTGAGGAAGCCAAGGAGAATAAGAAAGACAATGAAGCAACATTTTAAAAACTTCACCTACAAGACAAGTGAAACCATGACTCAATAATACTTTAGGTATGTTAAGATTGTGGATACTCTAATGGATGTTGGAGTAAAACTTGAGAATAGAGACATAGTGAGGAAGTTCATGTTCTCTCTTCCCAAACAATGGACTCACTACTATGTGGCCATCAAGAGAACTAAGAACCTCTCTACTCTTACTCTCACAGAGCTGTATGGTATCCTTAGTGGTTACCAGATGGAGATGAACTTGCAAAATCCATCAAGCAGCTCTTCCAACAATCAGCCGAGTTCAGCCCTTCATGTGGTTGAAAGGGATAGAATAGAACCATAACATCATCTCATATGCTTCCCTAAAAACTCACAAAAGGGTCCTTTTATCAGCTTCCCTGAGACACCAAGGGAGAGCTACATCTAAGGTAGCCCATTTCAAGAGACAAGCTCTGCATAAGCCTTTGTGTCTACTGATGAAAGTTATGGCAACTTTCTTTTTACTCTTGATGACTTGGATTGTATCCATCCAAATGATCTAGAGTACATGGAGATAGTTCAGCAGATGGCTCTTCTCACTCATAGAGCCAAGAAGTTCTACAAGAGGATAGGAAGAAAGTTTCCCAGCAATATGGCCAGTGGAAAGTTTAGACTGGACAAAAACAAAATGAAGTGTTATAATTGTAAACAAATGGGTCACATTGCTAGGGAGTGCAAGGCACCAAGGACAAATGGTGGCCAATCATAATCCAAACCAAACAACACTGATGCAACTCCAAGAATTGAGAAGCCAAGCCAACCAAAGCAACATGTTACTGTTGCTATTGAAGAAGGAGGCTTTGACTGCAGCTTTCAGGTAGAGGATGCTTCTCCAAACCAAGCACTAATGGCTGATCATGAAGAAGCTAAGGTATTGGAACTTCTTTGTACTCCTGAATGCATTGCTAAAGTTAACATGTATAGATCCTACAACTTGGAAGTGAGATCTGATCTTGAGTCCTCGAACATTTTAAAAGCCGAGTTTAAAAGAGCTGAAAATAATTATAAACTTAAAATAGAAAATTTAGAGAAAACCATTTCAACTCTTAAGCATGAGCACACAAATTACAGGACTTAAATTAAGGATCTCATTACCAAGTTAACTAAGTGCCAAACTAAGCTTGTCATCAGCAAAGCTAAGGCAGAAAAATGTGTTCTTGAAGAGGAAACCTTTAAGAACATAATATCTTAATCCATGCATGCAAAGATTTTTTATTAGAACATGCAAGGATTGGGTTCAAGTGAGATAGCTCCTCCACACACATTGTTATCTGTAAGACCTCCAAGGTGTGAAACTTGTCAAGATGAGTTGCCCTCCATAGATCCCATTCAAGAAGAGGATGAAGATGAAAATGAGATAATAAAGGATGAACCTAAGGTGAGTGTCAAGGGGTTATCCTGAGAAGGGACACTATTCTCCTGGAGAGAAGAAAGAATCAAGGATGACCAAGTCTGCAAGGAAGAATTTGATTAGGGCAGCCGTAAGAAAATCCAAGAAAGCCCAAGAGATCAAGGCCACTTTCAACTCCAAGCAAAAGCAGGTTTTCATCTCAACTGAATTTGATGTGGTAAAGACTAAAGACTCAACTATGGACTCTAGTACCAGGAGCCCTAGTTCATGTCCAAATCATCCTGATCTAGAGATGAAGGCTAATAAAATATGCACCACTGTTGCACAACTTGAACCATCCAGTTCTAAAGCCACATCCCAAGAAGCTTGCTGCATCATCTAAAAAGATGAAGAAGGAAGTGGAAAGTGATCAAGATCAGCCTCCCATTCAAAAGAAGATTCTCAGAAGCATGCCAACTAAATGCATCATGTGTGGTAGTACTTCTCACTTTGCCAAGGATTGTATCTACAATCCCAAAAGTACAATCCACATGAACAAGAAGAAAGCTTCTGAGAAGAAGAAGAAGAAGACAGCTTCGAAAGGAAAATCTATTCCTTTCGAAAACTCTAAGGTGAAGAAGAAGATAAGTGAAAACATACATTCAAAAGAAATTTTGGTCTCTAAAGAAAGGAATGCTTCTGAAGTACTGAAGTCTGCTACAGTGGATGCAAAAGCTTCCAAAGGTCCAGTCTCCAAAACTTCCAAAGTCATCAAAACTTTTGAAGTATTGAAGGCCAAGGCTAGTCTCCAAAGATGGTGTGGAAGATGAAAGAAGGACATGTGACTAAAAGTTGTCTATCAACAACAGCAAATAATCATCAAAACATGAACATAGGATCAATTATCATTGTATTATATTCTATTCACTTTGACAAGCCCAAGACCAATGCGGCTTGGGTTTCTAAATATAACTAACTATCTCTTTATGTTAGGAACAACTAAAGACCAAAGGGAATGTATGGATCACTGACAGTGGTTGTACCAAGCACATGACATGCAATGGGTTTTGGCTTCAAAATTTTGAGAAAATTAATGGAGGGCCAGTTGTTGTGAGGAAAATCTCGTTGTTACATTACTGGAAGGGGCAGGGTCATAAATGGTAAGCTCAACATTGAAAAGGTAAATTTTGTCAAGGAGCTTGGGTACAATCTTCTGAGTGTATCCTAATTTTGTCATCCGAGACACAACATGCTCTTTACTGAGCATAAGTGCATTGTTCTCAAACCCGGGGTGGTCATTCCTCAAGAGCATATCCTGCTTAGAGCCCCAAGGAAAGGGAACATATACAAGATGGATTTGCAGGAAACATCCCCTTCAGGAGAAGTTTCCTGCTTTCTATCTAAAGCCAATAGTGATGAGTCTTTCCTCTGGCATGAAAGAATATGCCATGTAAACTTTAAGAACATGAATAAATTAATTAAGAATGATTTGGTAACTGGAATGCCAAAGAAAGGGTTTAAAAGTGATGACCATTGTGTTGCATGTCTAAAAGGAAAGCAACACAAGGTATCTCACAAGCCAAAGGAAATGAACTCCATCACTACACCCCTACACTTATTACACATGGATCTCTTTGGCCCCACTAGTGTAATGAGTTTAGGAAGGATCTCATATTGCTTGGTGATCACAGATGACTTTACAAGATATAACTGGGTTTTCTTTCTTAGAACTAAGGATGAGACCCCTAAGATCTTGAAGAGCTTCATTTTGAAAATTGAGAATCAATGTGATCACAAGGTCAAGATCATAAGATTTGATCAAGGAATCGAATTCAAAAACCAAATCCTTGGTATATTTTATGATGAAAAGGGTATCTCAAGACAATATAGTGCTCCCATAACTCCTCAGTAAGGTCCTAATTAGCTATTTGATCTTGATTTAGTTACCAACTGTTTTAACAAATCTTATGAAGATGTTTCAGGAACTATAAGTACCTCATCAATAGGAGATTTTGATCTAAGATTTGACTGAGAAGACTAAGTATTCAAACTATACTACTTCAGCTCCGTTGGTAACTAGCCCTATAGTTAGAAATCGTATCAGCACAATGTTGACAAAATCTTTAGCTGATACATCTAAAGTGCCTATAAATTCCAGTACAGAGGCATAGAACTCAGATGAAGGAATTTCCAATGTAGGAGGAGATGGAGGTGGTGATAATGATCAAGAATCCTTGACATTGATAATCACTCCATAGAAGATAACATCAATGATGTAACACACTCATTGGATCAAGGGGTTAATCTTAATAAGTGTGTTGATGTGGTGGATGATACTTAAGCACCAGATCTAAAATTTACCAACTTAGATCTGACCAAACAACTTGCTGTGATTTCTCAACTGAGAATCCACAAATCCCATCCCACCACAAACATCATTGGAGATGTTGAGATTGGGGTGTGAATAAGAGGACAAACCCATGATAAAAAAAAACGTTTGCCTTTACTCTGGTTTCTTGTCCCAGATAGAGCCGAAGAAGATTGAAGAGGCTTTGAAGGATGGAAGATGGGTTGAAGCAATGCAGGAGGAGCTGCTTCAATTCAAGAGAAAAAAGGTTTGGAATCTATGTCCTCTTCCTCAAGGAAAGACTACCATAGGTACCAAGTGAGTATTTAGGAACAATAAGGATGATAGAGGACTTGTCATCAAGAATAAAGCGAGACTAGTTGTTCAAGGGTACACATAAGAAGAAAGGATTGACTACACAGATGCTTTTGCTCTTGCAGCAAGACTTGAAGCTATTAGGATATTCCTGGCTTTTGCTACATCCAAGGATTTCAAGGTCTACCAACTTGATGTCAAGTGTGCCTTATTATATGGGGTGATTGATAAGGAGGTGTATGTCAAACAACCACCTGATTTTACAGACCCAGATCATCCCGGTAATGTCTACAAGCTTGCAAAGCTCTCTATGGGCTACATCAAGCTCCAAGGAAGTGGTATGAGACACTATCACAATATCTTTGTCAACATGGATGCAAGAGAGGTACTATTGATAGAACACTCTTCATCAAAGGAACAGGAAATGACCTGATACTGGTTCAAGTTTATGTAGATGACATTATCTTTGGGTCAATTAATTCGATGCTCTACAAAGACTTTGAGAAGCTAATGAAGAATAGATTTGAAATGAGTGCCATGGGGGAGCTTAATTTCTTTCTAGTAATTCAAGTGAAGCAGGTTGACAATGGCATCTTCATAAACCTATCAAAGTATGTGCAGGACATACTTACTAGATTTCATATGATTGAGTGCAAGGTTGCTAAGACTCCCATAGCTAGAAACCACTCTCTAGGACCAGATCTTGAGGGGGAGTATGTTGATGAATATTTATACAGGGCAATGATTGGGTCTTTTATGTACCTCATAGCCAGCAGACCTGATATCATGTTTGCTACATGTACTTGTGCAAGAATCAAGCCAACCCCAATATGTCACACCTGGTTGTTGTCAAGAGAATTCTTAGATATATCAAAGGTGCTCCCAAACTGGGCCTTTGGTATCCAAAGAATTCTGACTTCAATTTGTATGCGTATACAGATAGTGAGTATGGTGGCTGCAATATGATTGCAAAGTCTACATCTGGGGGATGTCAATTTCTTGGTGGAATGATAGTCTCATATCAATGCAAGAAACAATCCTATGTATCTGCATCAACTGATGAAGTTGAATACATTGCTGTTGTAAGCTACTGTGCTCAAGTGCTTTGGATTCATAATCATATACTGGACTATGGATTCAACTTCAAGGAGACTCCCATCCACATAGACAACAACAGTGCTATATCTATTATAGAGAATCCTATACAGCACTCAAAGACAAAGTAGATCAACATCAGGTATCATTTGATTAGAGATAATTTTGAAAAAGGATTGATAAAACTAGTCAAAGTTAACACAAATGAACAATATGCTGATTTGTTCACAAAAGCTTTTGATGAGCAGAGATATAAGTATCTTGTATCAGCTAATAGGATGATTATCTCTGAGTAGAATTTTCATAAAACTAGACTCAAGATTATTTTTAATAATATGTGTGTCTTAAGTTGTCTATATCATCACCATATAAGCCCTATTTTCTTTGGAAGAAACTTTTCAAAATGATATCCTTTAGGATTTTGAGAATTTGAATATATTTTCCTTCGAAAGACATCAAGTTGTTTTTGAAAGAAAATTAAGAATCAAGTTGTTTTGAAAGAAAATTATGTCTTCAAAAACAAATAACTTCTTTTGAGAAATTAACCTTTGGAAGAAATTTGAATATATCTTTCGAAGCTTATATTTGTCACCAAGTACTTATATGTATTGAATGACTATTTTATTCTGAAAGCAATTAAGTTTTGGAAGTTTTATTCTTTCATTGAATAAGATTTCTGATAGTTGATATCTTCCGAAACAAAATCTATCTAGGAAGTAAAAATACTCTAAGTAAATTTTCTTCCGAAGCAATTGGCTTCAGAAGTTTTCTCAAAACTTTCGAAGATATATTACCTTTGAAAGATTTTTGAATTCCAAGAAAACTACCTTTTGGGCACTTTTTCCGAAGTGGGAACGACATTCAAATTTCAAAGTTTATTCGTTCGTATTAATTTTGTCTCAATTTCTTATCATATATATATATATATATATATATATATATATATATATATATATATATATATATATATGTACAACGATTCCTCTTCTTTCACTTTCGCCTTCATCTGCAAGATTCAAACCATAAATTCACGTACAAACCGACCTTGTTCTTACCTTTCTTCACCCCAATGCTACTCAAAATGGCCAACCCTGATCCTCAAAACCAACCAGATTTCACCATGCACTTACATAGGCAAGATAGTCAGGTTGCTCTATTATCGTGTGAGAAAGATCCTGGTTTCTTAGATGTTTGTTGTTTCTTGTCTCTAACCAGCTACCTCACCGCCCATACCATCGACCCTCCATTATATGAAGATCAACTTTTGAAAATCTAGAGGACCTGCCAAGAGGTCATCTTGGATGGTGGGAAGGCACTGTCTGCTACAGTGCAAGGGAGGACAGTATTCATGTCACACCCCCGTTTATAGCGGAAACACGAGGTTGTAACGGACGAGATCGTCATAACACATTGTTAATTAATAGACAGGTATTAAATGATGTATGGCCAACATGTCATGACGTAACCCGACACAACTGGAAACTTGAGTCGTAGTTAGTCAATCCCACGATAAACATAGTCAAACAGTCAAGAAATTTATGTCGTTTAGACTGTTAGAAGATTAACATTTTGTCTTTGTATGTTTTTTTGTCATAGTATAGGGACTTATTTGTAAATATATGTTCCTTTGTTTTGTTGATAGTATAAATAGGATACTTTATGTAGTGTAGAGAGAGATAACAAAATAGAGAATAGAAGATAGGTCGAAAAACAGTTAGAAAATCAGTTGAACGAACTGAATCCTTACACTTTGTATCCTGTGCATTTGCTATCAGTGAAATCTATGAATTTTTTGATGTATTTGCATGTGTTGATTACTTTGTGTTTGATTTGATCATTGTATAATCATATAATCACAGATTCGATCCTTTTGAACCGATCATTTGGTATCAAAGCCTTTCAGTTTAGTGATCAGAGCTTATCGACTTTTTGAGCTCTTTGAATCACTTGAAACCTGTGATTGATTTCAATTTGATCAATTAATTGTTGTTTTCAGTTGTGTTTCATCAATAGAAAAAAGATTGAATCACAATTTTGTGTTCAATTCGTTCAAATCTGAGAAATTGATCGAATTAGTGTTCGAATGTTGTTCTTCATATTCGGACTGAAATTCAATCAGAATACTGATTTGTTGTTGTTGTTTGAACAAATTAAGGATTAAGGATTGTTAATCGACCTAATCACTACCTAATTGGAAGTTTTTAGATCAATTAATCAAGTTTTGAAGATTTTCATAAGATCTGAGTTCGTTGAAGTTGATGAATTAGGAGCATTATGGTTGAAAACTGCTGAAAATTGTCCAAGTATCTAGGCGCATTTCCACTATTTGAGCGTTTTGATACTGTGTAGACATTTTAGATCAGGTGTTTTACCAGTGTTGAGGCGTTTTATAACTGTTTGGACACTTTGTGACTTTTCCGAAACAAAGTAATTATAGGCCCATTTCAACTGTTTAGGCGCTTTAGAACTGTTTGGGCGTTTTATACCCCAGGCGCTTTAGAACTGTTTGGGCGTTTTACAACTGTTCCGGCGCATTACAAGTTGGGCGTTTTGAGAATTCTACTAAGGCATTCCCTTAGGCGTTTCTAAGTCAAAGTCAGGTGCTTCAGAACTGTTTAGGCGTTTCACTACTGTGTGGGCGCTTGTCAACTATTCAGGCGCTTGTCAACTATTCAGGCGCATCAGCTTTCAGACTTATCAGTTTACACTTAGAAATTTATTTTTTCAGAAACTAAAATCCAAAAATATTTTCATTTCATAGTTTTTAATTCAAAACTTAAAAACACCAAAAAGAAGTCTTTTTCTTAAACTCAAAATTACAAAATGGTTAAGTCTGAAGATTTTAAGAACAGGGTTCTAAAGCTAAAGAACAGAGATGATTTCAAGAACTGGTCTTTAAGACTGAAGCATCATCTAAATTCTATTGACACTGACTTATGGAAGTCAATAGAGAAAGGACCTCATATCCTGATTACATCTGATGGTCCTGATAGAGGATTTGTTTACACAAAAGACTCTCAAGAACTGTATCCTGAGGATGGTCTGCAAGGTGTCGACTTAAGGAAAGTGAAGAATGATATCAAAGCTTATTCATTGATGTGTAAAGGATTACCATTGGAAGTCTTGACTAGACTTGATGGTTATCAAACTGGGTACACTATGTACAAAGCTTTGAAAATCATATGTGAAGGAGGTAAAGAGATACAAGATCTCAAAAAGCAGAAACTTAAGAGGTAGTTAGAGTTGTTTGAGCATATTTTTGGGGAAACAATAAATCAAATGATGAACAGATTTGTGCAACTAACTACTGAGATGTCAACTGCTGGTATCAAAAATGATCTTAAAGATCTAAATTTCAGACTTCTCAATGCTCTTCCATCTTCATGGAAACAAACAGTAACATTGTTGAAGCATACTGAAAAGTTTCCTATGGATCTTGATCTTTTGATTGCCAAGATAGAATCAGTTGAGATTGATGAAAGCTCAAGAAACAATGATAGAGCAGCATCAATGTCTCAGTATAAGTATGTTTCATCTCCAGCTAATACAGTGGAGAATGCTTTTCTGGCCAAAGAAGATAAGTCTCCAGAAGAAGAGGGTGATTTGTTTATTGGAGCTGGTTTCTTTACAGATTTTGCTTACACAAGTGCTCCTGTCTACACAACTCAACCTCAATCTCAGTCTCCTCCTAAAACTCAAATTCCTAAAACTCAAACTGAGACTCCATCTTCTAACTCTGCTAAAACTAGCAAAGTTAAAGATGTTATTACCATTCTCTTACAGTATGATGAGTCTAAATCTGCTTTTACTGCTTTTATGGCAAGTTTTCAAGCTTATCAAGGTAGTCATCTAACTCAATTAGATCTTGTTTTGTAGGACTTGTTTGAGATGGATCCAAATGATGTAGAAGAGATGGACTTGAACTGGCAGATGGTGATGATTGCTTATAGAACCCAGAAACACTCTTATGTTAATAGGAACTACAAGCCAAGTGCTAACAAAACTATTGGCTTCGACAAATCAAAGTCAAGGTGTTTCAACTGTAACAGTTATGGTCATTTTTCGAGGGAATGTAAAGCTCCCAGAAACCAAGGAGGAAATGGTCAAGCAGGTTCTAGCAGTAAAAGATATCATCAGCAGTCTCAGAAGACATTTCAAAAGCCTTATCAGAGTCTTCCTATGCCAGAACTTAAGGGTGAATCAAAAGCATCTGAAGTGCCAAAGAAAGCTCTAGTTGTTAGCATTAAAGATGGATATGACTAGAGTGCTTATGCTGAATAATTTACAGCTGATCTAACTTCTAGTTTATCTCTTGTTGCAGAAATTCAAACTGAAGATTGGTCAGAAGACAATGATCCTAAGGCTGAAGATAACTCAGAAAATGAAGAAGAAGAGTATGACTGGAGTGATAAATCTGATTCTAAAGAGTATTCAGAAGAAGTTTCACTAATGGCGCAGTTAGATCAACCAAAGGTTGAGAATCCGTCATCTGACTTTGAGACTTCTTTCTCAAAATATCCTGAAATTCCAGTTGAAGTAAGAGAAAAAATATGCACTAAAGCTTGCTTTGAACAAGTAGAGTACTACAGAACTTATTCATATAAAATATGTGATAAGCTCAAACAAGAGGATGTAATGCATAACAAACTTAAAAACGATCACAAAATATTTGATGAAAAGATCCTCTCTCTACAAACATCATGGAATAAAACTTTGAAAGAACTGGAAATTGTTACAAAACAACTTGAAGAAATGACAAAGAATTTAGAAGAAGAGAAAATAGCACATGCTATAACACAGGTTGATCTTGCAAAAGTTAAAAGTTCAAAACCAATTGTAAAACAACTGGTAAGTGAGAGAAAAGACAAACAAAAAGCAGGTGTAGGTTTTACACATGAACCAATGCCTGAATCCATCACAAACACGTTACCAGAAAACTTCAACACACATGATCACTCACCTGAAAATAAAGCTAAGCTAAGAGCATTCCAAAACAAGAAAATGAATTAAGAGAGTGATGAAGAGAAGACGAATGTTAAGATATTTGAGGAACATGATTCTGAAAAGATTAAAAATGGTCATCTGGTGAAAGTTAAATCATATGAACCACGACCAAAAACAAAGAAAATGTTTGTTCCAAAAGAGTCAATTGTCGAAGAAGGGAGTGAAAAGAATGACAATCAAAACTCTAAAAATAAAAAGAAAGCAAAACAAGATGAAGAAACATCTGAAGATTCAATTTCTTATGGATTAAATAATCCAGAGTTTATTAAATGGCTGAAAGAACAGAAAGAAAAAGAAACTCAAAAAGAATCTTCACCTGAAGATGTTCAATCTGAAAGCAAACAAAGATCATCGAGATCTAGAAACCAAAGATGAAGAAAGAAAAATTCTAAAGCTAAATCAACACAGAATGCAATTCAAAATAGTCAAATCAAAAGAACAAATCAATCAAATCAGCTTAAACCTGTGAAATTTGTATCTGCAGGTATTTTTGACATGAACAAAATTCCTGAAATCAAATCTAATCCAAAGAACAAATCCAACTCTAATCTGAAAACAGGTTCAGATTCTAAGTCTTCCGTTGTCAATAAACGATTTGTATCTAAGGAGTCGAGGAATGATGTCAATGTTAAAAAATCTGAACTCAAATTTCAAAAGAATAAATTCACAAATAAAAAACAACAGATTAACTTTTCAACTCCCAAATCCAAACAAGGTTCAAATGTGGCCTCCACATCAAAAGTTAATCAATAGATGTTCAAATTTCAACAAACGTATTGTGAAATCTGTGATATGTACAATCATAAGACTGAAGAATGTTTCTTTAACAGGTACTGTCACATTTGTGATATGAAAAAACATTCAATAGCTGATTGTTATTTCAAAAAATTATTGTACCTATTGTGATGAAAGAACTCACAAAACTGAGAATTGCTACTTCAGAAAGAACTCGCCGAGGAATGGATATGTAAATTCTCAATTAAGAAATGGATATGTCAATCCATAATTTCAAAGAAATCAAAGTTTTAGTTTTCAAAGATTGACAAATCAACCTTCCTTTGGCTTGAGATATTTTCGAAGAAATGATTCTGTTTATGATGATTCTTACGCTGCAAAACCAAGGTAGTATAATCAAGGAAAATTTGTTCCACGATCTGTGAGAATGAATGGTGGGAAGCTTGGTAAACAAAATTTTTTGTCTGATGGTTTGAAATATCTTGATGATGATCTTGAAAAATATTACAATGTTTTAAGGACAAAACAAATCAAAGATAATTAAAAATTTGTAAGAAACAGAATTGGTAAATTTGTCAATAATAAGCCTGATTTGAAAAAGCTTCACTCTAGACAGTTTACCATTGTTGATAAATTTGGCAAGCCCAAGACCATCTCAGCTTGGGTTGATAACTCAATTTAATTCTTTCTAAAATACAGGTACGCCCGAGAAGACCTATTAACACATGGTATGTTGATAGTGGGTGTACCCGGCATATGACAGGCAACCATGCCTTGCTGAAAGAATTTAAGTTAAAAGATGGTACATATGTTGCTTTTGGAGGTGATGCAGGAGAAAAAATAACAGGTGAAGGAACTGTATCCAATGGGATTATCAGCTTTGATAAAGTCTACTATTGCTCACAATTGAACTTTAATCTTTTAAGCGTTTCTCAAATTTGTGACAAATCTTATTCTGTTTTATTTGATTATTCATTTTGTTACATTTTGAAGCCAGGTTTTCAGATTAGCAAAGAATGGGTAGTTGTTAAAGCTGTTTGAGATCGAGATGTATACAAGTTAGATATGTCTCAAGTTGATCCTTCTACAGAAACAACATGCCTAATTGCTCAAGCATCAAATGACGAAAGTCAGCTTTGGCATAGACGTCTCGGGCATTCCAATTTCAAGAACATGAACAAGCTTGTAGCAGGAAATCATGTTGTGGGTCTTCCAACAAAGAAGTTTGATCTCTGCTCAGCATGTTTAAAAGGAAAGCAACACAGAGCGTCTTATAAGCCCAAGCAGATAAACTCAAATTCCAAACCTCTCCAGATGTTGCATATGGACCTATTCGTACCAAAAAATGTTCGGAGTATTGGAAAGAAATCGTATTGTTTAGTTATCATTGATGACTTTACAAGATTTTCTTGGGTTTTCTTTTTGCATGCTAAATCTAAAACGGCTGAATTACTAAAAGAATTCATCATTAAAGTATAAAATCAATTAGAACAAAAAGTCAAAATAATTAGAAGTGATAATGGAATGGAATTTAAAAATGCTAATACTGACATGTTTTGTGTAGAAAAGGGTATTGCTCGTTAGTTCAGTGCTCCTAGAACTCCACAACAAAATGGAGTTGCTGAAAGGAATAACAGAACTTTGATTGAAGCAGCATGGTCTATGTTAGCAGATGCCAAAATTCCAATCACTTTCTGGGATGAAGCTATATCCACTGCATGTTTTATGCAAAATCGTTCATTGATTGTGAAAGATAAACAGAAAACTCCTTATGAGTTGATGTTTGGCACGAAACCTAATATAGATTTTCTTAAATCATTTGGTTATCCAGTTTTGATTTTAAGTTCAAGTGATCAGCTAGGAAATTTTGATTCAAAATCTGATGAAGGATTTTTTGTTCGATTTTGGTTTCAAAAGCCTATAGAGTTTATAACTCTAGGACAAATGCTATCCTTCAAACATTCAACGTTAAATTTCTTGAAAATTCTTTTCCATCAATTGCAAATGGTCCAGCTTGGTTATTTGATTTAGATTCATTGTCAAACTTTTTTCATTCTAACTTGTTTGAATTTAATGGTGAGAAGAAAAATCAAGCAGGAGATCTCGGTTCTTTTAGCGATGATTCTGATTCTGATGATATGGATGACTCAAGCCCAGATTATCCATTTTTCTCATTTGTTAGAGATCCAATATTTCAGCCTCAACAAGCTCAAGAGCATCCCGTTTTAGAAAATTCAAATGTTTCACAACCTATTCCTAATGATGGTCCTGAAATTATACAGCCTGAGTTCGGAACGTCATCGATTTCTGATGATGTAGTTGTTACAGATAATCTTGATTACTTTATCAACTTACCGACTCAAGTTTCAAATTTCAATCCACATTCTTTGAACTTATTGCATCAGGTTTCCAACGTGAACCAATCTAATCTGGATGTTCATGTTCAAGGGAATGAGATTCCAACATCTCGTGTTCATAAGAACCATCCTACATCTCATATTATCGGTCCATTGAATGAGAGAACGACGAGAAGTAAATCAAAACAAGCAAACCTTTGCTTATACTCGTGTTTTCTATCTCAAATTGTTCCTAAAAATGTCACCGAAGCGTTAAAGGACGATAGTTGGATTGAAGCAATGCAAGAAGAATTAATGCAATTCCGCAAACAGGAAGTGTGGAAGCTTGTGGATTTACCTGAAGGAGAAAATGCCATAGGCACAAAATGGTTGTTTAGAAACAAAACAGACGATCGGGGAATTGTTGTTCGCAACAAAGCGAGACTCGTTGCAAAAGGTTACACCCAAGAAGAAGGAATAGATTATGATGAAGTATTTGCTTCAGTTGCAAGACTTGAATCAATTCGTGTCTTCCTGGCTTATGCATCATTCATGAAATTCAAGGTGTATCAAATGGACGTTAAAGGTGCTTTCTTGTATTTTGCCAATCACTGATGATGTGTATGTCAAGCAACCTCCGGGTTTTGAAGACTCAAAATTTCCTCATCGTGTGTACAAGCTTAGCAAAGCTTTGTATGGTCTACATCAAGCTCCTAGAATCTGGTATGAAACATTATTTCAACATTTGATCCAACATGGATACACGTAAGGGAAAATTGATCCTACTTTGTTTATTAAGAAGGATGCTGATGATCTCTTATGTGTTTAAGTGTATGTTGATGATATTATATTCGGTTCTACATGTCCAAAATTGTGCAATGAATTTGAAGAAATAATGAAGTCTTGTTTCCAAATGAGTTCTACGGGGGAAATTAATTTTTTCCTTGGTCTTCAAGTGAAGCAATCTGCAGATGGAATTTTTATCAATCAAGAGAAATTCATTGATAAACTCTTGAAGAAATTTAAACTGCAAGATTGTCAATCCATCAAAACTCCAGCTGACGTAAATACCAAGATTGAACCTGATCCAAATGGAAAATCTATTGACCAAACTCTATATAGATCTATGATTGGATCTTTGATTATCTTACTGCATCTAGACTTGATATAATGTATGCTGTTTGTGTCTGTGCTAGGTACCAATCTGACCCAAAGGAATCCTACTTGATTGCTGTTAAATGAATATTCAGGTATTTCAAAGAAAAACCAGCTATAGGGCTATGGTATCCTTTTGAAGGAAACTTCGAGTTACATGAATATATAGATAGTGATTATGGAGGATGTTGTCAAGATAGTAAATCTACTACGGGTGGTTGTCAGTGTTTAGGTCCCATATTAGTCTCATGGCAATGTAAGAAACAATCAAATGTCTTTGTTTCAACCGCAGAAGCTAAGTACATAGCTGCTTCAGCAGGATGTTCTCAGATCCTTTGGTTACAAAACCAACTGCTGGATTATAGGTTCAATTTTCTTAAAACTCCTATTTACATTGATAACACTGCTTCTATGTTTATTACGCCTAATCCAGTCCAACACTCAAAAACAAAACATATCGAGATTCGATATCATTTTCTCAGAGATAACTCTGAAAAAGGTTTAATCATTTTGATTCAAATCGCAACTGAAAAACAATTGGCTGACCTATTTACAAAAGCCTTTTTACGGGGTCGATTTGAATATTTGGTCAAGACAATTGGACTTATTAATCATGTTTAACAACTGGTTTTGAGTTTAATTCAGTTGTTTGATTCATTTAAAATGGTAAGAACCCTCCCTTATTTGATAGAGAAAACCAAAAGAGAAACTGTTAAAGTTAATTGCCTGATTGTATATGTTGTGAGTGCATGCTTATTAGAAAAATGAAAAAGCAAATAAAAAAATAGAAAATTGCAAAATCAAAAGAAAAAAATATAAAACAAAATACAAAAATAGATTTTTTCTTGTTAGTTAATTGTTTAGGACCGAATATGTCTTTGCAATTTGTAAGAAATGATAGATACATTAGTTCTGATCAGTTGCATAATTCGCTCGTTTCTAAAGTCTAACGTGATCAGATATGATGTGTTGGTAAAATCATGCAATTATATTGAAAAAGTAATTTCTTGTGATCAAACTAAATCAATCATGCATTTATGTTTGTCCATTTTAGTACCAATGAGTAGTGTTGACTTCTCAAATTGATTGCTTGTTAAGTCATAGTCTCACACCTGGTGGTGATATGAATAACCATTGAGCTCTAATTAATTTAAAGCATCTAATCACTTATCTGTTATGAGTCATCATAGACTTGAGGTGACGTGATATCCTTTGTTGTAAGTAATTACAGACCTGGATATTCTCACTTGATGCAAAAAGATGCCAATGTGCACAATCTCAACATGAGATCTGGTTATAAGTATATGTCAGGTTAACAAGTTGAGAAAGGTGATTTCTTGCAGATCTTTATGAGAGTTGAACTCTCTAAGTCTAAGTGTGAATTACATAATGTAATATCTAATCGTACTTAATCAATCCAAGAATTGAAAAAGTAAGTGTGCTGAGTATCTTGCCAAGAGCACTCATTTTCTGTCCTTAGATATCGTGTCTCCTTTGCTGCAGAAATGCTGACCTGGAACATATTTGATCAGGATTTAATCACTGTCTATAACTATCCATCATTTTTTTTCTTTTAATATGTTGATCTTAACTGATATGATATCACTGCAGGCATGTAATTCAATTGTATATAGTAGATTTTTATTCTGCTTTAATTTTGATTTTTTGCATGATTTTCTGTGTGCAGGCATGTTGATAATGATTAGTTTTCTTTTCTTGCAAAATCAAAGAAACTTCTAAGTTTGTAAAACTTAAAAGTTTAGGGGGAGTAAAAATGAAAAAGAGAAAATAATTGATTTTTAAAAACACAAAAAACTAAAAAATAAAGTGTTTTGGATGAAAGGATTGAACTGCAATTTCAAGCATACGTGTGTTTGATATGATGTAAAAATGAACCTGAAAAAGAATTCAAATTCAATGGAAAAGCTTCTTGTAAACAAAATGAGATCATTTGTATTTGTAAAAATTTAATAGAGACTATAATGACAGGAAATTAAATTTTTTTGAAAATTTGAAATAAAAATATTGGTCAAAAAAAAAAATTAAAAATTTTGAATGTCAAAAATATTAAAATTGAGGGAAATTATTGAAAATTTTGAGGGATAGTCAATCAATTTTGACTAAGTGTTGAAAATTTAGTGTGAACAGTGCTAATGTGTTTAAATAGTGTTCGGATGGATGATGAGAAAAATTACAAGTGTCAAGACTTATGAAAGTATCCTCATGCACATGAACAGTTCTCTTAAGTCCAATTCAGGAGTATGGTGATTTTCAGAAATTTGCACAAGTGTTGGGCGTTTCATTCAAGCTCATGCGCCTAAACAGTTGTCATGTGTCTGAAATTTTGGTTAAGTATTGGGCGTATCATCTTTTGCTCATGCGCCTAAACAGTACCAGACTTCCAAGGGTTAGACGTTTGAAGTGAAAAATTACCAAGTGTTAGGCGTTTCATCTAGTCTCATCTGCCTGAACAGTGCTCAAGCGCCTAAACAGTGCTTATGCGCCTGAACAGTGCTCATGCGTTTAAACCTTATGCGCACAAACAGTGCTCATGCGGCTGAAAAACTTAGTGAAATTTAGTCTCATGCGACTGAATAGTGCTAATGCGTCTGACCTCATGCGCATAACTCATGCACCTAAATTTTCACTTATATATATATACTCAACACTTGTGTTTTTTCATTCATTCACTCATATTCTCTGATAAACACTCTCGACTCTCATTCACCCGAATCACTCAGTTCATCATTATTGATAGTTGTTGTAAATACTTGTGATTCATAGGTAGATACACTGAATCCAAACATCATTTCGAGATGAAATTCATCTGATTTCAAGTTTATACTTCGAATTCGATCGGGCGTTTTATGTCTGTTTAGGCGTATGAACCCTAGTCGAATGAAAAACTGAAATTTTTGAATATAATACGAACAATCAACTGAAATTGGACATTGGATGATGATATACACATGTTTTCGAACATATTGGTGTGATTAAATCATTATTTCCCAAAATTTGTTCTTGATGTTCATGATCCTCAGTCTGGTTTTGAATATGAACAGTCAAATTCATGAAATTGTTAATAAAATGCCAAATTAATCACAAAATTTCATTCATTAATCTGATTTTGAAAAAAATTTCAATGAATTGGTGTGTTTAAATCATTCAAACATTAACTTGAATGCAATCTGCTCTTGACAGAGTATGTTGAATACTTAGAATTTTTTTTTTTTTTTTTTTGTGAAAGTTAAGTTTGAAAGTTTAAAAAAAATCTACTAATTCAATTGAAATCTAATCAAAGTTCAAGACACTTAATGCATTACTTGATTATTATGAATTGTGTAAATCAAACTTGTAACCAATATACTCTTGTTCATGTAATGAGATATATATAAACACTTAGAAAATTTTTAAGTGTTTTGGCTCAAAATTGATAAATCACAATTAGTTTTTAAGTTTTGCAAATTCAAATGTGACTAAATTTCTTTGTTTTATGCGTACGGATGGATGAGCTTAAGTTTGAACCAAAGCATAATGTAGCTTCTTTTCTTAACGAAGATGCTCGAGAAGCTACTGGATACGAAGAGATGATCAGATTCTTATTAAGGACGAAGTATGTGTATGCTATGGGTTACCAACCAGTTATCTATGCTAGACTGATTAAGAAGTTTTAAAACACTGCTAATGTGGAGATAGATGAGGAAGGTAGAAAAGTTGTTCAAGGTTTTATTACTAATGAAAGGATGGTAGAAGTATCTGAACAAGCCATTGGAGAAGCTCTAAGGCTGGGAATAAATGACTCACAAGATTTGGCTGAATTAACTTTCGATGAGTGCAGAGAAACTTTTATTGCCATGGGTCATCCGGATAACTTTCCGAGGAAACAATTTTTCCTAGCAAGAGTGTATAATCACTGGAAATTATTATGTTATATATTTCAACA